>WUQG02420711.1:0-15215 GCA_011317285.2 Androctonus mauritanicus | reverse complement strand
GCCGATTAGATCGGCTCTTGACTTACGCATGCGTAAGTCAAGCCGATTAAATCGGCAGCTGGCAATTCTACGGTTAACAAGTTCAGACTTGCTAAAGAAAAAGCTTAAGCTTCAGTCATTGTTTATTTGCAAGAAAAGTCAAGCTTTTTGGATTCAGCTGACTTAAGCTAGCAACTCTATAAGTGATCTTACAATGGCAATAATATTTAGTGTTCATATAATTAAAGAAAATAAAAATGTATACATGTAATTTTAAATCTATTAATTTTGACTGTAACAAAAGATTCAAATATGATAGCTTGTGTCTATTTTTAACAATATAGCTTTAGATTTATTTTATTATTTCAGAATGTACCATTTTTATGTCATCTCTAAAGTATAAAGGAATATTTATTTATTCATCAGCCCAACAGAGATACCTACATAAAGTATTATTGCAGAACAAAAATATATGTTTGTTAGATGTATGTATTTCTGTTCTACAACAATGCTTGACACAATCTTCTATGGCAAGTAAAATCATAGAAGGTTGAAAATTAAACATCCTTACTAATAATAAACTAATAATAAATTATTATATTCCTGCTTATAGTATTTATTTTTTATTTTCTATGATTTTATAAGTAGCAGAACATAGGTTTTGGAAGTTATGATAGAAACTGAAGATACTAAGAAAAACACTAAGAATATCAAAAATACTAATGAATAAATTTTATTATTGCTTAAAAACTTGAATATTATTGTAAAAGATATATCATATGTGGAGAAAATTTTCCTGAAATTCAATATAATAAATGTACATATTAATCCTGTGATTTATTATAAACATAAATTTATTTTTATTTTATTCTATAAGTCATATTTGTATTTGAAAATATTTAAATCTGAAAGTATTTGCATTCTATAGTAAACAAAAGACAAATTTTCACTTTGTATTTTTTACATGTTATTCATAGGAGATTATTAAAATAATTTTAAAATTTTATATATATATCAAATAATTATTTGTAATTTATTTGTTTTTAATTGTAGTTAACCACTGTAACAAATGTTATTACAACTCCAATAGTAGTTTCTCCTCATACATCAGGATTGTCATCACTTCCTCTTGATAAATCTACTGTTTCAAATATTGCTGCAGCTAATAGTGTATTAAATCAAACAACTCTTCGAGCCACGTTACCTGCAGTATCTCCAGTTGCAAGCAATACTTCAATTCCAGTTGTTGTAGTTCCATCGAATGCCTCTAAATCAGCAGTGCTGTCATCTTCAACAAATAATCCATCTCAATCACCACTTTTAATTGTAGCTACTAGTTCACCTGTATCTGCTGCTGTTGCAACCACTGTAACATCATCTAGTTCAGGATCATTTCCACCAACATTAGTACCTGTTACATCAGTTACTATGTCTTCTGGATTAAGAACATCAGTTCCGTTGCCAATTGCAGTAACGACAACACCTGTTGTAGCTATTACAAATCATTCAGCTTCATTAGTTCCACCAACTTTAACTCCAGTTTCTTCTCAACCAAAATCTTATCCTGTGACTTCTGTTACAACTTCAGCAGTTACTCTTCCTAATACAATTACAACTCTGAAACCAGATCCTTGTAGTCCAGATTTTGATCCCATTCAAGCAATGGATTGGAAAGATGGTATAGCAACTTTGCCAGGAAGCAATCTTAAGGTATTTTATTTGAATATCGGTATATAAATATTCAAATATTTTTCATATACTTAAAATGAAATTTTAATTTTTACTATAAAAAGATTGAAGACACCTTAATATATTTCAAAAATATTCGTTTGGGTAATGATGACAAAAAATAAGTCAGAATTCTGGTTCATTTTTTGATACATTTTTTTTGTTTTTCTTATATGCCAAAAGAGATCATGAATTAATGGTTTAAATTGTTAGATTTATACTATTTTCTCTGCTATTTATATTCAAAGTAATAAAAATCAACACAATAAACTGGTTACATAAACAAATGTAAGAATATGTCTGTAAAAATGTTTTCAGTACTCTAATAAGCTCTTTTATTTATATAACCGAAAATGACTTATTACAAAACCAAAAATATTTTTCCAGATAACAAAGTTTTTGATTTATTTGGTTGACCTACTTATTGGTTAACTTACTTAGTGTTGATTTTTTCACTTTATTTTTTAATATATGTATATATATTTTACAGTTGACAGCATAAGCAATAAAAATTCCCAGCCATTATGTATATAAACTTCAAATTTGACTTAGAGAAAGAACATTTAAGTTACATTCAAAAGAAAAAAGCCATTAAATCTAAAAATTTTTTATTTTAACAGTCTCAAAAAATTGAAAATTAAAAAATATAATATTTTTGTTGACAGATGGCATGATATCCTTTAATAATTTATTATTTTAAAAAAAATATTTTTATTATTAACCTTAAATTATTTATTTCTTTGATTAAAAATATTTAAAGAAGAATAAAATATTATTTAAATTAAAAATTTAATGCCTTGATGAATTAAAATTAACTGTCTTCACAATTTATGCATTATTTGTCAATCAACTAATTTTGACATGTTTTGCCATGAGCAATTTGTGATTTATTTAAACAACCTTTTTAAAAGTTCAGATAACAATAAATTAATTTATTTATTTTGTTATGTTAATTAATTTTCAACAGTTATTTTTAGACTAATTATTAGAAATAAGCAAAAATAAAAACTTTATTTCTAATATGAATAATCTGTAGTTAATCCTTTTAAAAGCATTTTATATATGGATAAGTACTTCTGAATCCAATTTGTTGAGAGTTCAGGCAAACTTCTGTCTCCAGAATAGAGGACAGTAATGAGTCCCCTCTGAGGTTGGCAGGTAAAGGTTACAGGAGAGCAGTTTCTGTAAATATTATACAGTTAATAAAAGTAATTTTTTGTTAATATTTTTATTATAACAAAATATTCGTATTATTATAGTTAATTTTAACTGAAGTAGGCTAGGTTGATAGCCAAAATGTTTTTGATTAAACAATTTATCCTACTGAATGTGCTTGTTAGTCCTTTTATATAACATAAATTCAAATTCAAACTTATAGGACTTTCAATGAAAAATGCTATTTTTACAGCATTTTTTTCAAACTTGCAGACCTTTTTCAGCTGAAAATATAAAATGTTTTTGGCAAAATGTTTTTATCAAATACATTTAAACTAAATTATACTATATACAAGTGCCCCTCAAGCTTATAAACATAATTTATTTCTAACTTTTGTTTATAACTCAAAATCTATCTTATGATGAATCCAGAAATACAAAAACCAATTACATGCATTGTATTGTATAATGCATATTATTAATTGGAATCAATTAGAAGTTTCTTATTTCAAATTTTATTTTATTATAACCAAAAGATTTTTGATAAAAGTTCTGGCATCTTAAACTATGCTGGTCACACATAAAACAATTATATTTTTTAATTTTCTAAAATTTGAAAAAAAAAATGGTTTCACATGTTTAAGAAAAAATACCATGATGATCTGTATATTCAAAAATATGAATTATTCTAGATTATTATTATCCAACTTTAATTAGCCTAAAGAACAGAATAAAATTAAATAAAATAAAAAAAGCAAATATATTTAAATAGAAATCTTATAAGGATAAACAAATGATAAATAAAATTATAAAATTATACATAAAATAAATTTTTAATAAGAATAAAATAAATATATAATATAAATATGTGATTTGTAAAAAATAAAGTGATAATGGATATTATTTATTTAATAATAATTTTGTATATCAAAAAATTTTATAAAATTTTTTATATATTTTCACTATATTTTTATAAAAATCTATTTTAGTTTAAGATAAATGAATTTGGAACACTAGAAATGATAAATGAAGACTGGACATCAGATTTATCTCTTCAAGTACTCAATAATCAGAATAAAGAAGAAATTAGTGATATAACTAAAGAATGTAAAGATTTAGAAAAAAGTCAAGTCAGATCTGTTTTAGTTAAAAAAATAGAACCAAAAACTACTACAAGTAAGTATAATATTATATTTTGTACTCTGAGGATCTAAATTTTTATTTGCATAGTAATATAATAATTTTAAATTTCATGTTAAAAATCTTTAGATACCAATTTCTCATATAACAAATATAATAGAGAGCAGAAAGAAGTTTAATTTCTTCTTTCTATTATCTTATTTAGGAAATGATAAGTAACAGTTAGATAAAAAGATGATGTTGCCAGAATGTGTTGTATTCTTTTTCATAAGACTATGTAAGATGACAGAGACTTACAAAAAATGATTGAAGAACAATTAAACTTTATAAACTAGATTTATGCCAAAATATAACTAGTCAATGCTTATTGACAGTTACCATAATAATAACTTCAATGTTGAATAGAGGAAAAAAAACTAAAATTTTTAATAAAATTGAGGATACTAAAAGATCAAAATTTATAGAAAAATAGATTTATAAACAGAAAAACTTTTAGAAAATAGTATATATTAGAGACTCAGAATTATTTCCTTTAAATGTAAGTACATTTCAGTATCTCCAATTAAACAATGACACTTTCAGGCAAAATTTTATTTAAAAGTGGTTATTATAATAATTTCTAAAAGTTGATTATAATCTTCATATTTATTTTCATCTGCAGCATTATATTCTGAAATAATAATTGTTAAAAATTGATGTTTTAAATTATTAATTAAATATTAAAAAAATCAAGCACTTTCAGCAAGCATAACAACATTTATTTAAGTAAAACGTTTTCGGACAACTATTCGTGTCCCTCATCAGTACGTTTCTACAAAACTTTGAATATTACAAGTTTAAATGTAATTTTTATTCATTATAATTCCTTCGAATATTATTACATTCTTAATTTTGAATTTAAACAAATATATGTATTCTAACAATATTATAAATATGTAAAACGTAAATACAAAAAACATATAATTAATATAAAGCAAAATAAAAACAATGAAGATAATAAAATGTACTAGGAGAACTAAATTAATTAACAAACAATTGTTACTTCTTTGGTGTGTCTATAGTTCAATTAATATATTATATCAACAAGTAATATTTCTTCCGTATGTCTATGGTTCATGTGTAACGCACCATTTCCATGATGTCGGCAATATCTTTGGGTCGTTATTGTTAATGACGTCGTGTGCTTGCTTCTTTTTCTCAATTTGAATGCTCTCTATCGTAGCGATTCCTTTACTATTTTGTAACGGCTTTATAATGCATGCATCATTCCACTTTATATCCACATCACTTTCGTATGCTTTTATAGCCAACGCTGTAGTAGTTTTCCCTGTCCTAATATCTTCTTGGTGTTCTTTAATTCTTACAGTTAGCCCTCTTTTTGTACTACCGATATAGTGCTGTATTTTTCCTTCATCGTTATTATGAATTGGGATATCATATATTCCAGCTTTTTTATTTCTCTCTATGTTGTCCTTGTCGTTACAGAGTAATTCAAATAACGTCAGCCCTCTCTTTCTTATCATTTTTCTATTAGCGTGCTTTGTTGCTCTTGTAAGAATTTTATCTGTACATCTATAATAGGTGACATGGGAATATGATGTCCCGTCTAATCTTCTATGTGGAGTTCCTGTGTTCATATTAGTTTCATTACGTTCGCTAATTTTCTTTATAAGGCCCTCTGTTACCTTCTTTCTATATCCATATTTCAGACCTTGTTGGATGATATATGTAAATTCATTTTCCCTGTCCTTCCATTTCGTTATATGAGTAAACACTCGATTTATCATAGCTCTAAATGCAGCTAACTTGTACACCATACAATCCAATACAATCTTTGTTGTTTTCTTATAAATTGGACTACAATGGTGTTTCTCCTTTCTACCAATGAAATGTATTTTGATGTATTGATTTCCTCTTTCATGGGTCTAAGTATCTTATGTCTGGGGATATGGACATATTTAACATTATCTTGTTTAATAAATATTCACTTGTTTTGTAAGTTTTATATTAAGAAAAACTTTTTCTTAATTTGACTTTAGTTTTATCTTGTTTTCAAACAACATAATATTTTAACTATTCTGAATTTCATTCTCTGTTGTATGATATGAATTTATAATACAAAAGTATTCCCTGGCTTAAGTACATCCAACCTCCATAAATCTTTTTTTGAAATATAGAGCAACATTTATTGTATTTGTAACTTACAAATGCAAACATCTTAATTTACAACATTTAAAATTCATTATTACATGATTGATGTTTTTGTTTTGTGTATTGCTTGTTCATCTTAAGTTATCATATTACTGGTGTGATATCTTTCCATGTAGCATTGTGTCCATTTCACTCAGAGAATAATATGATGCCATGACATATGTGCACTCACAGTAGTCCACTAGCTCCAAATGGTTTAACTTCAAACATTTTACCAAAAAATTATTTTTCTGACTTATCCAAAATTCATTTTACATAAAAGCTTTCAGTCCTAATTATATACTTAAATAAATACAAGTAATCTTTGACTTATTCTTACTATCTTAATTCTAGTTCTGATAATTTAGTAAACTGCAAACATAAAAGAAATAGAGAAACATAAAATACAGTTATTTTTTGACTAAAAATATTACAATTTTTGTTTTTAGGATTTTCTAGAATATTTACAGACAACAAACAAATAGTTATAATGCCTTCTTTTTGTCAGGAGAAAATGGCATCATCTCTAAAAAATTTTAAATAAATAATGTATAAAAAACGAAATACTCAATAATCTTAGGATTTAATGAGGATTATATTTTAAAACAAACCAGAATTTGAAGTTCAGAAAATAAATATTTTACTATAACTGAGCTAAATTTGGGATATCTGGCAAAAGATTAATCATTGAAAATTTTCATATTCATTATATTTTAAATCAAAATGTTGATAAATCTTTTAATGTATATCTAATTAAAAATACTATAAAATTAAAAAATATTTACAGATTTTTATTACTTGATTATTTGAATGTCTTGTGTTTTAATGTAACCATAAATCTAATAATGTAATTAAAAATGCCAAAAGATTATATAGAAAAAAAATAATAAATTATTTAATGTATGTTTTGTTTGTTAATGTATGCAATTACTTAGTAATTGCATATATTAACAAATTAATAATTTTATAAAAACTATTATAAAATTAATAAATTAAAAAATAACACTATTATAAATTTATAGATTTATTTTATGTATTGATTCTAAGTATAATAAATTAGCTAGTAAGTTTTTAGTTTATAGGAATTATTGGTATTAAATGAGATTTATTATTATCGATTCATGAAAATAGCATAAAAACATTTTAATATTTTTTTGTCATTAAATAGAAAACTAGTTCAAATTCAAAATAATAATAGCCATGAAGCTGGAATAAATTTACCAGTAGAAAGCTCTTACTGTATGGTATCAACTCTACCAGCATTTGACGCTTCCTATCAACATACTGATCACAAATCTCCAAACAAGTATCTATGCCAAATGGATACAATTCAGAATACTGGAAGTGAAGTTAATACTGTTGAAAAGAGAAGGGTAAGTTTAAAATTTTTTTAGCAACTGAAATATTGAAATCATTAAAAACAAAATTATATAATAAAGTTTTATAATTTTTTAGGTGGATATTGAAACAAGAGTATAATTATTATTATTTTCAACTTTTATTGAATTGTCAAAATTTCATTAAAAGTTAAAAAAAGATCTTTAACAGAAATATAATGGAGTATTTACATTAAATGCTGTAAAATACATGCAAATTAATTATAGACAGAATTGCTTGTAGCCACACACATAGAATCAAAAACTATGTCTAAGCTGTACAAACTCTTATACTGGTGCCTTGGAATTTCAATTGTTCAAAGGTTCCAAACAAGAAATCTCATGACTTTGCTCATCTAAAAAAATCATATTCATTTAATTAGAGGTTTCTTTGTTGTAATTTATTATTATGCTCAGTACTACTAAAAAAATTCACTCTGTCATTTCATATACATTATATGCATGTAATTTATTGAAAAACACATAGTAATCATAATATCTCAGGAATTTATTATAGCATCTCAGTCTGTGATTATTCATATTAGTATGGAGAGATAATTTATAATCTTGCACATTTATAAAGGTTATAACATTAATTCTTCCATCAGTTCTTAATACATGAAATTTACTTTTCCTCAGTTTAATAATACAAGTCAAAAAAAGGCTTTATTTTAATATTTTGCCTATCAAGAATTATTTCAGAATCTTTTCTCACTTAAATGCATTTAATAATAATTCTAGCTGCATTAATTCAATATATAAATTAAAATTGAGAAAATAAAATATTCTTTAATTAGATATCTTTCTCTAAAAACTTTAGTTAAATTATAATATCCTAATGATATAATACTTGGATGTAAAAATTTAGTGCATTAGGAATAATTAAATTTTTTTGTTTTTCATATTATTTATGTTCAGTTGTCATTATTAAAGTAATGCATTTTTTAATTTGCAAAAAATGTTACTAATAGAAGAGAGAGTATTTTTATGCATTTCCCCAAAACAGTTGTATTTGTATAAGATATTTATATATCTAAAAAGTATTTATAAACAAAAGCATATTACATTAAAAATACAAAAAAATAATTCACTTAATGCGGAATTTTTTATTTTAAAATATTTTATATCACCATTTTTTTTGTTGAGAGTACAATAATATATGCATTCTAATAAAAGCTAATTTATAAAATAAAAGTAATCTTTGATCAAGTAGTAAAAATTAAAAAATGATGTATTCTGATCAAACAAAGATGTAGTTATAAATAAATCTGATTTAACTATATGTATGTGTTGTGATCAGCAAAAACATGTTTTGTAAATTATTTTTCTATTTTATCTCCAGTTTTGATTTAAAAAGATTAATATTTTTTTTGTCAAAGCACAAGAAAATGAATTTACACAATTTTAATTTATTGTGATTATACATGAATTGCTTTTTTTGGTAATAATTTTAAAGTAAGTTTATGAAAAAGGATTATTTTTCCAGTATATTTAAAAATAATTCATAATTTTGAAATAAATTTTGTGTGTGTTTCTGTATATTAAAAAAACAAACTTTTGCCAAACAATCCAATTACATAACACATGCATGTTCAGAGTATATACTGTACACTAGGTTTACTAGTATGTCAAAAAGACATAACATTAAAAACAGTTATACTAAAGAATAAGCACATAAATCAACCAGATGGGTGAGTGGTAAAGCTCATATTCTTAGGAACTTACTGTCTATTTTATTTCTTAATATAATCAAATTATCTACAGCACTACTTGGCAATTATGAAACACAAAATATCTTTTATTATCAATGCTAACATTTTTGGTGGCTTTTCACCACCCTCTTCAGGCTACAATCTTTTCAAGATTGTAAAAAATTTAGCACAGTAATCATCTAATGATTGTCCTAATTAAAAATTATTAATTAGGACAATCATTATTATTATTAATTATTAATTAAAAATGATTACTATGCTAAAATTTAAGGATTTAGCACAGTACAGTGCTAAATTATTAACAGCACAGTAATATAATCAAATTATGCCAAGTAATGCTGTAGATAATTTGATTATATTGAGTGGTAAAGCATCTCTTACTATTTTTGAGGATCTGGATTCAATTCTGAATCCCATATCTCCAGTTTTTCAGGAATGGTCTGGGTCCAAATTCAGCTTATTAGCTGAAACTAATCTAATAAGCATATAAAACATATGTATATATGATAAATGACAAAATTAGGAAAAAATGCTCATATCCTTGTGTTATAGCTTTATCCATTTCAATCAGTATATTTTTCTTGTAAGTCAGGGAATTTTTTATGTAAGTACAAATATACACATATCTATAGGAGGATTGCATGTATATTCCTAAAAGAGGGGGAAAGAACAAATATAAACAGCTAAAAATTGATGACATACCTAAAGAAATTAAGATCTTATAGCTTTGTTTTATAGCAAGTTTAAAATTTGGGATTTCTTCATATTAAGTTCTTGATTTAATAATTTCAGTTTAATAACTTTTTTTCCAGTAGAAATAGATTGTATTTAATCAATTATAAAAAAAGGATAAAAATAAACTGAAAATCAAATTATCATCATGAAGTCACAAAAATATTTTAAAAGTGAAATAATGTATATGTAATTTGTATGCAATAATCATTTTTATATGATTATATATTAATGAAGATTTGATTACTTTTATTACCTCTTCACAATCTGTCATTAAAATATTGATTAATATAATTAGTGAACATGTTATAACAGTATGATTGTACACAATATATGCTCTCTATATTCACAGTTTATATAAATTGATATTTATTATCTTATACTGTGTTGTCAATGCTAAGTAACAATACAGTTGATAATGAAACTTTACACATTGTAAAAAATCCTAACTAGCTTTAGAATTCATATGTTTAAAAGAAACTGTTTTTGATTATATTTTGTAAAATTCTATATATATATATATTATTCAGATCATATACACAAAGATTTGCATAGACATCACTGAATATAACATTCATTCTTATTAGATATATGTAAAAATTCAACTGACAGACTTGTAGGAGGATAAAAATGGTCATAACAGTTATTTTTATATCACGAAATTTCATTTGAGTGTAATTCAATAATACAGCTTCAAGTAGCTTAGCAAGAACATGCTTTACAAACTGCTGGTATATAGACATTCATTTTTGATGAGAAAAAATGCTCCAACCATATATTTTCAAAAATGTCATTCCAGATGATGATTGTGAATTCCTCTTGGATAGAAAAATGAGAGATTTTTCAGATGTTTGGAATTAGAGCATTCAAATAATAATGCAACTGGATGGTTCATGGTATAACCTTGGAAGATTCTGGCTCTCATACCTTCTGTTTTTTCAGGAGGGATCTAGACTTGACCTTTTAAATGTCATCTTTCAACTTTTTAGTTGACTCCACAATGGTGTTGGCCAGCCTATTTTGCCCATAAAAATATCCTATGTAATTTGACAGCTTAATTCAAAGTAACATAACCAAATAAAACATTTATGATTATGAATTACTTTTTAAAAAAGTAATTGTTAAAACTACTCCCATCTCTAGAACTTTGAAAGGCCCTATATATGTAACCATTGGATGTATTTTTGTCAGCAAATATCCATGTATATATCCTATATATTCAGAACCTATTATAACAAATATATTGAATGGACATAGATCTATATGAATTTTATAGTACAGGAATTTTGTTAATTGAATATTATTGATTAATAAATCAATTGTTTCAATTTAAACTATTTAATCCCAAGTGACTTCAAGTAATGCAAATGTTCTACCAAAGTTAATATTTACATATTGTCAATATATGAGAGCAAATCCATTAATTTTCAATAGTGAAAAGGGAAGTGAGAAGAAGATTGCATATGCACAGCAATATAAAGTGAAATATTACTGACCTGTTTCCTTTTTTATCCAAAATAATTAAACTTAAGCTCATAAATCAAGAAAGAGTTTTATTAGCATGCAACATTTTTTGCCTTCAAAAGGATTTCTATGAAGGCCAAAAACATTATGTGCTAATAAGATTCTTTCCTGCTGTAAAAGTTCAATTATTTTAGTATAAAGTGATTTAATAACTAACAGCCATATTTTTAATTGATAACTATTGATTTACATATGTAACTAATGATTTTATATCAATATTCCTGCCATTTATGAAGTGCACACAGTTATTTATCAAGCCTCTTCTGGAATTTATAGCATAAGGAATCACAATCATCCAGAGTGTATTATAAGATACTACAAAAACTTCAGAGGCACATTCAAAACAAAAAAGGTATAGTATGCCAACATCTTGCTTTATTTTGTACATGATATGTGCCTGCATACCACATTCATGCTCAAGAAATGCTTCAACATTTCGATTGGGATTTATTTGATCATTCATCATAGCATCCCAATCTTGCTTTGAACAATTATCACCTTTCCTGAAACATGAAAAAGTTGTTGAATATACAGCACTTTGAGATGGGAGTACAGAAAGGCAAAATTCACAGGTAACTAAATTTTTTTGTTGAAGGAATTGAAAAATTATTTCTTAATATGACAAATGTCTAAATTCAGCTGCCGAATACATGGAAAATAAATTAGATTTATAAACCCATTCTAGAAACTCTCTTTATACTGCATATACACTTATACAATAATAGATATAATAAAATTCAGCTCTGTATGCAGTATGCAGTTGTGATTACACTAGTGTAATCACAACCTGCATACGGAGTTGAATTTTATTAGATTTATAAATGTTTTTTTTGCTATACTGCTAGTAATTTTTATAGTCAATTGGAAGTTACTTCCCAAATAGCTCAAATATGTTCAGTTAAAACATGTATTGATATTGTAGCAACTTTATCTGAGATCTATGTTTTATCATTGTGTTAACTAACAAGAGAAATTATGCTGTTAGTTAACACAATGATAAGAAAATATGATAGAAAGATCTGGAAATTATTAGAAACTATGAGAGTATATTATGATATATTGTTCATATGCAATAAAACTTCTGCATTTTTCCAAAAAAAATCTAGGAATGTTTGAATAATAATTTTCATAATGATTGATTGATTGTAATTGGAAAGAGAAATTATTACTTTTTTCCTTTGAAGTTAAAGATCTTGCTTATTAATAAATACTCTATTGTATATTAAATAAAATATCTCTTTTAATTGAGATTCTGCCTTATCTAAGGAATTATTGTTTTCCATTCTGTTGTTGATTCTGCATTCTGAATTATTGTTTATCTTATGTTGATTTTTTTAATTTCTGCAATATAAAATAGTTTCAGTTTTATTTACAAATGTTTGTTTTAACTTGCAAATGTTTTAAATTATATAATAAAACTGTTTTGCTGAAAAAATTAAAAAAAATCAACACAAAGTAAATAACAATTCACTTTTAGATTATTGTATAAGTAGGTCTAATCTGAAAATAGAATATATATCATCTCATTAATATATTGAAATTCAGTTTGTTTAACAATAATTTACCAAACCTTTCATGTTATGAGATTTCCTCAATCCATGTTATCTTGGATAATCAAGACTCTGCTATATATATAATGTAAGACTTCTTACTGTTGATAATAAATAAAAGTAAACCATAAGCCAGTTCAGAAGGTAAATTGTATAATTACAAACATTATTTGTGATTAAGTAGTTTATCACAGTATTAGCTTATTATTTGCTTTTTTTTTATTTTTGTAGACTCTGCTGTAGTTTAAATATTTTCAAAGATTTATTAATTGTAAAAAAATAATTAGTACTTCTATAACAAAATACAGATGCAAATGCTGTTTACAGTAACCAATAAAATATGGAGTTTAAAAAGTGCTTTCAGGATACCAATCCATTTTCATTTTTGTTGCATAATAAACAATTATTAAATGAATCATTTATTGCACCACAAAATCGAAGATGAGTTGGTATCCTGAAAACACTTTTTAAACTTTATATTTTATTGGTATGCTGTATTTGTAGCTGTTAAAAGACAACCAAATTTATATATATACTATATTTTAATAATAAAATAACTTCACTATTTATTTTTAAACACAGTTATCTATACCAGAGGTCGGCAACCTTTTCTGGACGGCGGGCCATTTTCAAAAAAAATATTTTTAAGCTGGCCATACAGTCAGACTTTTTTATTTTTAAGCAGGCCACACAGTGTTGTTATAGACATCGGAGAACAAAAAAATATTCCAGGGATAGGGTAAATATTGCAATGTGAATCCTAGTATCACTTCTTTGTGAACATTTGCCAACCGATCGTTTATCGCTGGTCAATGGTGATAGTAGCCGAATTCTTTCAATCGATAAAAAATAATAATAATAATAATACAATCAATAAATACATTTCATAATATAACAAATAATAATAATATAATAAAAAATAAAAAAGCCTTCCTAATTTTTACTTTACCATATAAAAGTTATATTGCTTGGTGGGCCATACAAAAACTTGCAACAGGCCGCATGTGGGCCCCTGATTTAAAGCATACAAGATATTCAAATAATAAGATGAGGTATAAGAGAGTGAAATCAAAATAAAACATGCAAAAGAAATTTTGCAGCAATTAATGAAATATGAAATGCATCCATTATATAACAATAGATCAGGAACAAACTTTGTGAACAAGATAAATGCATAATAATTGCTGATATTTATTCATTTATTAGCAAATACTGAATTATTAGCCATCAAAGACCATATAAATTCTATTGAAAATATGAAGTCACCATGCTACATTATACAGCAATCCTAAAGGCTAACACAGCCATCCATTAAAATATTTTTTAATAACAGCACATTTTTATATAAAACATCAAAAAATAATATCTTGCATTATATAAATCTAAAATAGAAAGTAATTTGTTATCTATACATTATTTTAACATTTAACAAAAAATGGAAATTCTGTATTGCATATAATTTACAAAAAGTGTTTATCATTGGACAAAATAATAATAATAAAAAGAAAAACAATAATCCTATTGATCATATTGACTTCTTTAAACAAATAAAATTATTTTTAAAAAATTCAATCACAGTTTAAAATACCATTTTATAATATATGCAATTTTTGAGATATGAACATTCAATTTACGAACGTTTGTACTTATGAACATGAAATTTCACTTTCAAATTTCATTAAATTTCAAAAACCCTTCAATAATTTCAAACAATATGATAGTAGATTGCTCTAGCAACCAATATAATGTAAAATTATATAATTATTTAATATATTATGGCAATATTTCAAGATTACAACAAAAAATCCTTGCTTTATAGTCAGAACTTTTTGTTCAGATCTCTGAAATAAGAAAGTTCTAATTGGTCTAATTGAGAAAAATATCACAAAACACAATATATAAAGCTATTTCAGTACTTTTATAAGTCAAATAACAGCAGTATCCAAGTTATGAGCAAAACTTATGTAGGAATTATGTTCATAACTTTCAAGGAGTGTGCTTATATAGAAATTCAAACAATATCACAAAAAAGTTTCATTGTAAATCTATATACTTACCATATCAGAATCAAAAGATGCAATGGACTTCAGATACAGAACATCAATTTTTATTTTAGACGTAGAAATATG
>WUQG02420700.1:0-15219 GCA_011317285.2 Androctonus mauritanicus | reverse complement strand
ATATTCTTAACTCTTATATTTTGTGCGTGGTGAGCCCTTATTTACCAAAGTGCGCGCACTTGACCCGAATGACTCTATTATTGTAATTTGTTAAAATATCATGTACTATACTGTATTATTTAGTAAATTAGTTATATGAAGGGAAAGAAATTTAAACACATTATTGTATAACTTACCTTTATAGATTATGCAAAATAAAGAAAATTCCTCAACACTGCAAATTATGCATAAAATGACAAGAAATACATGGTTAGTCCATTTGTGAAAATTAAACTCAATGATTATAGAAGTGATTAATAAATATTATTTGCAGTGGCGGATTTTACCTTATGGGAACCCCGAGGCGTGAGAGATTTTTAGGGCTCTATTAAAACAAATCTTTTTCTTTTTTTTAGAAAATCAATTATTTTAGAAAAATACAAGTATGTATCAAAATAGAACAAATAATAATTTAACATTATTCAATAAAAGCTTTAATCACAATCAAAAGTTTTTATTTATAACGGTACTTTTCTACTTTTAAATTCAGTATATTTTTCAATAATCACTAATTCACAAAAAACAAACGAGCTCTTGATTCATGTATGTCTCAAAAACAAATGAAAAAATGTTGAACACCCCCCACTAAACTTATTCTGATACAGTATATGATATATCATTATTATGTTGTGTTTCTTTGATTCAAAGATTCTTCAAATTTTGTTGCATTGTTTCAACAAAATTCGAAGAATCTTTCGAATTTTGTTGTCATATTCATGGTATTTATAATCTGTTATAAAACTGTAAGATTAATTGTTCGGGTATTCTTGGATTCAGAAACGTTGTTGTAATGTACAAATCTTGTTAAAAATCGTATCAAAAATTTAAATATGTATTAAATATCATAAAATAAGGGGCACTCTGGGTTGCGGAGCTCGAGACGGTGCTTCCACCGCCTATGCGAAAATCCCCACTGGTTATTTGTCTTTAGAGAAGCAGCTCTCACCATTCTATCTATCGTGACACATGATAATTGATCATTTCCACTATGATACAGTATAATTTTATTGATATGATGATTTTATATAAAGAAAATTTTACAAAATGAAAATAAAAGAATGAAATTATAAAAATGCTTTTAATGAATAATATCCTATCGAACTCATTATTTAATTCGGCGCACATGCATTATTTTCTTTCAAGTAAGAAAATTTTATATGTAATGTGTATATCAGTTGAGAATTCTCATCTAGAGCAGTTTATTTAGAAAATAAAATTTTTCAGATATGATAAGTTTTTTAAGAAAAATATATAGATAATTAGAGCGAATTCAATATTATTTTGCAATGTAGTTTAAAAATTTGATTTGCAAAATTTTTTCTTATAACATTGATTTGCAAAGTGCGAGATTTTATATATGCATACAAAATTTGAAAGACGAAATAAGAATTCATAATGATATGAAAATTCCAAATTTGCTTACAAAACAAATATTTTGTTGTTTCAAATTTTATTTTAAATTCCGCTTTCATTACTATATTTAATTATTATATTAAAAGAATTTATAAATTACTTTGATCAAAGTTCTAATAAACATCATCATAAAATTGATAGTAATATTTGTTTAATGTATCCCTTGAATTGAAATTTAATATTAGTATCAGAATAAAATCTTTAAGTATAGATGAATTAAACGAAATAAATATAAAAATTTATTAAACACGATACAGTTATTAATGATCTTTTGTATGAAGAATAGAAAGCTTAAACAGAACCTACAAATAATAAAAAAAAAATAAGTTTTGGTTAGAAAACTCCTAATTTAATTTAAGTGAAAACTTAAAGCCCTTTTACGTTTTTAAAGAATCTACAATAGATAAAACAGAAAAGAATAATGATAAAAAATTGTTGAATTCAGTTCTTTAATATAACAACTCAAGGAGCATTCAAAAAACAAAGACAATTAATCGTTATATATTATTTGAATTAACGAGAATCATTAGTACAACCTGAAAACATCTGTTAAATAACGAAATTATTTGACTGTATAATTTTATGACAGTTTATTTAATAATAATCATAATCCATACAGTTTATATAGGTTTTAGTTATCTACATTGGATATATTTGTACCACTGTTTTCAATATGTCCGGTTTTCAAAAGTCGATAAATGCTTATGCAGTTCTTTGACTTGCATTTCAATAAAGAATGGCATGTATATATCACAATACAAGTCGAATATCAAAGGATTGTATTGGATATACAATAAGTGCTTCCAAAATAAAGAAAAAAATTCTTTTCTTCGATATTGATATTTATTCTGTAAAATTCCGATAGAAAAAAGGCGTCTTTGAAAAAGAATTAGAATTAATAAAGGCAAAATTAAAATACCGTAGAAATGCATTTATTATTCCAAAATTTAAAAAAATATTTATTAAATTCCAATATTTTTTAGTGTGGATTTTCAGTAAGATATTATAGCTCGAAAGCATTGTTCTAACTAATATATTTTATTCTATTGATTATAAGCTTTAAAGATATTAATATTTTTAAATTAATATCAATCCAGTTAATTTAAAGTATAGATATTTATTTTATTTTTTGTAGAAGTACGCACTATAGAATGAAAGAATTTTAGTTACTATAGAGAGAAAAAGGATTTTATGGCAACTACGAATTACAAATGTGTTGAGGTACCAAATGGAAAAATAAAATCATAGAATACTTGAATAAAATTTTCAATCGCTTACAAATAAGATCAAATAGTCAAGATATAAACTTTTGACAATTGAATATCACCATCTCGTTCTGTATTCTGTGATTAGAAATTCATAAAAATAGAATTTTTAATATATCATATAAAATTAGATCTTCAGGAGAATAAGAAAACAAATACTGTATAGGCATGATGAATTAATTATGAAACATTCTTAGTTTAAATACTTTTCTCATTTTATTTAATAATAATTTAGTTTCTTTTGTTTTACGAAGAGATATACAATTTAAAGCTTAAATAATGTAAACATTTATCTGAAACAATTAGCGAAAATAAATGTAATAAACTGTATTAAATTTAATTTTTATTATTAAAAGAAAAAATAATTTGATTAAACATGAAGCTATATCAGTTGAATGACCAGATAACCGGACTAGGTTGTCAGTGGGATGGTTACTTGAAAATGTGTTATAACCTAGAAGCTTGGAAGATCCAGGTTCAATTCCTGAGTAACATTTCCATGAGAATTCTTTTCAGGAGAAATTCAGCTCTGAGTTCTTCATCCTCTGTCAGCTCTGCAAGGAAATTTGCAGGAGAATCATGTTTAGAAACAGAATATACAATAGCTTTATCTTATGAAAGATAATTATATTCTTAATTATTATTTCTTAATCATTTCTTTAAGTCTAATTTTTAATTAAAACATAAAATTATATATATTGTAGACCTATGTAGGCCTATATGAAAATAGGAGTTTTAAAATAATTTTTAAACACGAATATTAAAATCCATAAAAAATATAATAAAGCTAACTTTTGAACTAAAACACTTCAAGTCGTTTAACTGAATCAAGTTAAATTTCTACGCTAAATTATCTAAAATTTCATTTTGCAATACAGTATTTGAATGAAATAATGTGACGAAAAATAAAAAAATAAATAATTCACGAGATTTAAAAAAATAATGATTAAAATAATAAAGATAAGTTATTCTAAAATATATTTCTTATGATACCAACTGTTATTCTTATTTTAAAACTTTTGTGTGTGACCATTGGAAGATTATCAATAAAAATACATCTAATGAACTATTCATTCGTTATCGTGTTTTATTATCGAATTATATGCATAAATTCCCAAAAGTTATTGGATATTTAAGAAAGAACACTTTTTACGAAATCTTATCTACAGATTTCTTTTATTAATTATGTAACCAGTGAATAAATTTGGAGGGGGAAAAATATTACATTGCACCTAAGTTGTTCTTGTAAAGAATAGCTTAATTATCTTCAGTATTTTTTATTAATATTATTTTTTTAATTTCAATTTCTTCATTTTTCTAACATATACTGCAGTATAATTAAGTTTTAATTTAAAATTGGAATACTAAAAGACTCACAATACTTACAATGAAGCAAAGCAAAGATTTTATTATATATTTGAGTAAAATTGTTGTCGCATAGGAGAGAGAATTGACGTGAATTATCCGCATAAAGATTCTCATTGTATTGAGTAGAATAAAATTTAAGAATTCATACAGATAAAATAAGAATCCATTGGTCTCTTAATGTTTTATTTTAATAATAAAATTTAATTCTAATCGATTTCCAATTAAAAAAAAAGCTTTATCAGGCTATGCTTTGATATTCTGAAATCAAGTAATATAGGCCCTAATAATAGTATTTAAATATTTTTGTAATGTTTTCAGAATAATGAGTATTGGAATGACGGAAATAATAAATGGCAAAGAAGCAAAATATTTTTAGAAGAAGAAACTGAAAAGTTGCTATAAATATTTATCTACAATTAAAGAGTTGATATATTAGCTGTAAAATCATATTTTATGAATTAATTCTGTATAATCATTAGGAATAATATTTTCTCTATACAGTAGTACATTGATGAATAATTGAAAATTTTGACTGAGAATAATAATTTTCGTTAAAATTTCGGTGTTCTTTAAATAAATAAAATACCATAATTTTTAAATTTAATTTTGAAAATTATTTAGTTAATATGATATGACATACGGGACGTGATCTTTTTGAAAATGTTTCTCATACTCGTAAATGAAAAACAAACAGTATGGCATTGGAACAGTATGGTGGAAGTATTTTTATCAAAATAATTTTCGCGATAAATGGATGAAAAACAAGTAGTAAATTTTTAAAATTTTAAAATTAAAAAATAAGGGGAAAATATTGTAACCATATAAGAAAAATTTTAAAATAATACAAATGAATTATTCCAAAATCGAAAAAGTCTCGTAGAAACGATCATCATATCAAAACCATTAACTTCTGTTAATATTTATAATATATACTGTATAATTTATTATATTAAATGGAGTTGTCGAATATAATTCGTATTGAATATTTGTTCTTATTCTTCAACTTTTAAGAAATTGTTTTCATGATTAAAATTGGCATAGTCCTCGTCTTTTTGTCTTTAATCTATTTATTGCAGTGTTTGTTTATTTTGTGGATTACAGTTCAGATAGGAAAGTTTGATGAGTCTTTTTCCACTCAAAGAATATTAATGAACAACATTGCACTTCAGATATGTTTTATTCATTACTGATGGTAGAACTCTTAACAACTTCCAGGAAAACGACACTTATAGTAATTTCATCAAGAAAATTTTCGTAGATATACGATTAAGGAGAATTAATTATATTTTTATATACGAAGATTTTATACTTATAAATATATAATTATCAATAAAATAATAACCAAATGATAAAAGATATAATATTAATTATGTCTCGATTCCTCTGAATGGCCCTTTACTTTTACAATAGTTTTTAAAATGATAATTAGTGTCTGAATTGTGCTAATTATAATCATCATTTTAACAATAAATCTTATGCAAATCATGTTAATATTCTTATTAATAATAGCAATATCGTATTTTAAAGCAAGAAATAAAATAAAATAAAGATTTTTTAAATAATGGCCTAGAATGTTTACACGAACAGACTATTATTTGTTATCCTGATCATATTTTAAAAAACTAGATTAGATTACAATTTCTTTAACTCTATTATTATTAATAATCCCTTTTAAAATCGATTTATACAAATTTTCCTAATCTAGAGTAAACAATTTTTATATTCAAATCCATTAACTGTATCCAGTTATAAAGAGCCATTTTTAGTAACCATTCAGAAAACTGTTGTTAGAGTTTAATAATCGAAAGATAATATTCTATTATTTTTTTATCAAAGGTAGATTTATCACACTCTTTGTAGTTCATTTATGAAAAATAAATACAATATATAAAAATATATTTATCTAATTTTATATTATCTTCGATTTGCTATAATTTAGTCTATGCAATAGCGTGTTTGATGAAAACTCGGAAACATTATAAGCAATGAAATGTAAATTCGGATTAAGAATTCGGAGTTACATATAAATAAATTAAAGCAAATATCTTTAAATAATTTTTCTAAATTAAAAATTCTCTTAACAACCCTTTCAAGCACAGTAGAAATTATTGTTCCCGATGAGAATACTATATACAAAATCGCTAAACTAATTTCGAAAAAGAGACTATTAATTTTCAAAAATTCTAATTTCCTCGAAATTTTTCATTAAAATTTGTCATTCATTCAGTTAAATTAACTTCAAAAAAAGTAGAAATTTTTACAACGAACAGTTTGCTTGATTTTATGGTAGGTTTTATTTTCTCTAATTTTTTAAATTTAGAAAAATTATTTTCCAAAAATATTACTTTTGATATTAGAAATTCCGAAACTTGATCGTTCAATTTTTGTAGAGTTGTTAACCCAATTGCATGAAGTAATGTTTTGAAAGAAAATCCGCGATTATTGTTAGATGAAATATATTTATGAATATAGTTTTTACATTTAATTAATTTCTTGTATTGATGTTAAGCCAGATTAAGCACATTCTTCTTCAATGACAATTTTTTCACTATTATTTATAATTGTTTTTTAAAAAATTCAAAAGAATCACCTGAAGAGTATAAATTTTCTCATACGCAACACACAATGGGATTCGGAATTTGTTGCCTTTACAATGAAAGTGCAATATTTTGGTTCCGATTATATAATATTGGCATCTCGAATATCAACTGCAATAGATTCCAGTAATACAGGTTGAAAGACGAGTTATGAAATATTCGATACTAAATTCTGTTATTTTTCCAATAATATAAATAAAATTGCATATCATAAAACAATAAAATATAATTTATTTTCTCTCTTTCAGTTTATTTATCCTATATACAAATTTACAACATAGTCTAAGTACCAATGTATAAAAATAGAATTATTTCATAAAAAATCATTCTATCAAAGTTTCTAGTTATCAATAAATAGATAGTTTTGTTCTTTTGAGGAAATTCAACAGAATTTTTGAAGAATGAAGAATTTCAATTATCGATATTTATCTTATGAAGATAGACGTTTATTTAGACTCAATGGAGAAATGCCTTTTATCGAAATTAATTTACGAAAAAATTTCAAAATAAAAGTTGGGAACAAGATAACATTTAATAGCTTAATACGTCAAATGTCACTAGACCAAAAATGCATTATGCGTTATGAAGATAGACGTTTATTTAGACTCAATAGAGAAATGCCATATTAAATCTAAATAATCGAATACAGTATTATATAATAAAATTATATCACACTATATTAAACCAGCAGCAACAAAAATAAAGTATAAATTTTTACAATGGCAATTCTAGAAAAAAAATGACATATAAATTTGTTCTTTAAAATACTAATGGCACACTTCCAATTTCATATATTGCTGTTCTCTAAATATTAACATTTTCTTGTATTTATATCTTATTCAATGTCTTTTAAAACTTTCATTAGAATTAAATTGATTGTGCATTTAGTAAAGTATGCAGTTAATTAAATATTTTGATTGCTGTACTGTCATTGAGAGCCGAAGAATTTTTCAATATATTTGATGCCACAATCAATTTTATCTAGTAACAAATTATAATTGTTAATTTTTAAAATTTTACCTCTCCTTTTCTTTTTGAAAAAAAATATCTTTTACCATTAAGAGAAAAACTTTATTATAAATCTAAATAATTTAACTGAAGATTTAATAAAAAGATTCATTCATAACAATAAATTTTTTGAAAAATCTTTGCATTTCATTCTTAACATCTTTAATGAAAAAATCTTTGCATTTCATTCTTAACATCTTTAATGCTGAACATTTTTATCTGGAAAATGTTCAGCATTAGAAATTGATAAAATTGCTGGAAGATATTTATTGATTGTATAGTTACATAAAATAATGAATTTATTTTTGTATAACATTCCAATGTCATTCATCCTAAAGTATGTTCGAAATATTTCTATATTTCAGCATACTTTTCAAATAGCGTTCATCGTGTTTTGAAATTTCATTTTGAATTGAATTTTTCGATATTGATGATATGTATGATCTACTATATAATAAAACATGATGGACGTTTTTAAACTCAATTTAGAAATGCCTTTCTTTGAAATTATTTTATGAAAAAGTTTCAGATTAAAAATCCAATATATTGATAAAATGTTACAATTTTTTTTTTATCGAATTTTATACTGTATCTAGAATTTCTCAATTATGTTAGAAGAGCTTTCAATTCATCCATTCGTATATCATAACACGATAAATTTTGAAAGAATAAGTCCAATTGAGTTTAAACTCGGCGAAAGTTCAATAGAGATCCGATTTAGCTATAAAATTGTCAGAATCGTTGCTCCGTTATATATCTGTCAATCACTGATCAATAAATTCGGTAAGATGCTTCTAAACGACTTCAAATTTTAAGTGATCCAATTTTAAGCTTAATATAAACATCTTAACAGTCGTTAACCTGTATGTTTATCTGTTGCTGTATAATAATCAGTGGCGACTGGACCTCCTGGATAACGGGCAATTGCCCAGTGGGCCGGATTTATTGGGGCGGGTTGAGGCTTGTAAACAATACAGGTATTAAATGCCCCAAAGCCTTGGGTAAAGATATACATTTTAAATTATAATAAGAAAGCAGTTTTCCGTTATTTTAATCACATCATAGAGTTTAGAACATTAGTTATTAATTCCATATGAGCTCTCAACCTTCAGCTTTCGCGGAATAAAAGTACAATTTTCAAAGGACCTTATTAGTAAAGTTATAAATAAAAACGAGAGGAAGTCAAATGCGCACAATTCTCCGTCCTGTGGGATAATTATACGCATTTTATGGGAAATTGTACCGAGTTACCCCACATTAGAGCTGCAACGTAAATTGTTTTTAATCACAGCAGAATTAGTGGGCTTAGATAATATTTATGAAGATATATAAAACAAAATGATTTCTTAAAACTGATTAAGTAGAGCAAAAAGCTTTCAAGATTAAAATGAATTCTAAGAAAACCATAAAAATTCGTATTTTCCGTTTTTCTAGTCTAATATTCAAAATTATATGTATCGCAGAAATTCTTATTTATTTAGAGTATGAACTGGATAAAGTTATAAAAGAAGCTGCGCATGAGAGAAATTTTGTTGCGCATAAATATCTACTACGCACCACACTCCACTTTCCTTTATTATATTCTTATGATAAACTATAAGTACACTGAAGCCGTGATCAGTGTTACGGTGTAACCAAAAATTTTTGGTCAGAAAATTTAAAAAAATAGATTAAAACGGATCAAAGTCGGAAAATTTCGGTGTCTCGATTTGATTAAATTAAAAAAAATCCTGTATTTAAACTTTTGTTTTTATTTTATTTAAATAAAACATAAATAAAAATAACAAATCCTTTTCATTAAACGTAAATGGCACTAATAATAATGTCAATTGAAAAACATTTATTATGGCAATTAAAAAATGAAAATATACTTAAAATATATGAGCATGCTCTTGGGATTAAAAAAATATTTAGTGGCTTAATTTATTAAATTGTTTAAATATATTATGTGCATTATATGTATATGTTTATTACTCTAATTCCTTAACTATTAATTAACTCCGTCTCCTCCCTCACCAAAAAAGTATATTTTCATATTTTTATATACTCGTATTAATATACTGTACCGGTTTATTTCAGTCCGCAGGGCTGGTAAAATATTTCAGTCCGCCACTGATGATAATGAAATTTAACTTTTGTTTGGACAAATATTATGATAGAGTTTAAAATGTCTTTATTTTTATTTCTGTATAATTTATATAAATCAAATTCAAATTTTGTGATATGAAGATGGAAAATTTCATAAAAAGTGAAAAACACTGAAAAATCATACGATGTGGTATATAAAATATAGTGACTTTTTTATTAAGATGAAGAAAATACGCCATAGTTTGTATTCAGTTTAGATCATGAGAGAAATGTTTTGCCACTGGCTAGTTTTATTGATCCTTGATTGTATTTCTACAATGTTAGAATGCATTCAAACATCATAAAATATAACCAAAATAAATAAACACCATATTTGAAACATAAATATTAAATTTTCTATAAAATTAGATTATCTCCTTAGAGAAAAATTGAGAAATAAATTAAACTAATTTTTAACGTAATTTAATTATTCTTATACGTTTGCAATCATAAAAAAATGTTTATTTAGAAATAGATTTAATTTTGTTTAAAATAACAGAATTAATTTATTTTCAGTTATTTAAATATTTATGTCCTTATGCAAAGTTAGAGTTTGGATAATGTTAATAATTTAGCTTCAAACGGTAATGAGGGAATCGTGAGTGCAATTATATTAGAATAATTCTGAATATACATCTTTATAAGAGATTTAAATATTTATGAAGACCTGATAAATTTCTACAGAGTAAATCAAAAAATAAATTTTAAATATTTTTAATCAAACAAACAACGTTATACAACAATTTTAATCAAGATAATTTTATTTTCTCAATGCAATACTTCTAACGATTAACAAGTATGGATAGAACTTTTAAAAAAATTATTTTAATTGGTTACTTGCATTTTCTCCATCAGTTGGTTGTCATTGTCAAATTAAATTTCTTTTAAAACATTTTCTAAAAATAAATTTTAAAAAAAATATATATATAGCTTAAAAAAGAATTTTTAACAACCAAAAAGAAAAATTCAGAGGGAGAAAGATCAAAGTTATAAGAAATCTGTTGTTAAACTTCAAAACTGAGTTCTTGTAAAATTTTGCTCTTATAAAGAAGACATATGATTTTTCATTGTAATGCTGTAAGATAACCTCTTTATTCAGCATCCCTCGTTTTTATTTTTGTTCGATATTTGGGTTAAGTTTATTTCTAAAAATTCCATAATATGTTCGACTATTCATTCTCGTATGAATAGAATTCTTGATCTTTATAACGAATAGTTATGAGGTCAGAAGAATCTCAGAAAATGGTTATCAAAATTTTTCTTGCAGATTTCCATCTTAGGAAGTTTCTTTGATGATGATTATACTGCAATGACTGTTTTTTATTTCAAGATGGAATGTTGAATCTTTTATAATTGCCATTATTTATTAGAAAAAAATCTAATAAATACTTTCATAGTGGTTTCTGTTTATCATATACTCTTAAGCAGAGTTATCATAGATTGTTATGAACAAGTAGTTATTATATGTGCCTGAGTGAATTGATGATGAATAATTTTCCACAAGACCATATATCTTATCTTTATAATGTAAAAAAAGAAAATATTTCTTTTTAATTTTTTTCAGATATACAAGAATTTTCTTTAAAAAGAAATATAAAAGATAATATATTTTAATAAATTTTTAAATAACAAAAAAATATTTTAATTAATCCAAAACAGTATTTTTTATTAATTAAAATAAAAAGTATTGTTTTGACATTTTCAAATTTTATAAACCATTTTATCTAAAATGTTTCAGGTTTAATTTATAAATAAATAAATTAACTTTTCTGGATTAAGAACAAAATTTTGCAAGATCAATAATAATTTCTGCTTATAAAATAGGATCTAAATAATTTTTCGCTTTTGCATAAAATTTTATGCATAATAATATGTAGATTTATCTGTTTACTCTATGTTATTTCCAGATATACGGAAATCGAAGCTATTTGTTGCATTTGTTTTGTGATTGCTAGGCTTTTCTAATCATTTTCAGAATTGTTTGCTCATCAATATTCCAGCTTGTATCTAATTTTATTTTTATCTTTCTTGTTTGTATCTCTGTGCCCGAGGTCTTCACCCAATGCAGAGCAACCAACAACTAAATAAAATTCAATACACGTTCAGCATAAGCGAGGATTAGGTGCTAAATATTGCTTTTTATGTGATAATGTGTAAAGTTTTAATTTAGTTATATAAAAAATACGCTGAAAGTACTCTGAAAGTGATCAATTAGTTTTTATATTACTGTGTTTTCAACCGAAAATCGTGGAAACTGAGAGATTTATTAAATGTAATGCGATTTCTGTGCAAAAAATTTAATTAAGAAAATTTCAAATGTCTTCCATCTTATAAAAGTGGGATAGAATAGCTGAATAATATCTATAAATTAATAGGTATATCTTGAATATTAAGAAACGATAACCAAATTCTCTGCCTCGTTTGATAGAAGTTTTCGGACAAAAATAACAGATGGGCAAAGTACATATCAATACATAAATCATTTTATATAAAAAGAATTTAAATCGCATAGTTTTTTTAAAACAAAAGCAAAAAAATAACATTAAATATTGTCTTCCAGAAAACACACAGTAAATTTACATAAATGGTCGGAAAGATATTTATGAGAATAAAAATTACTGAACATCACAACAATGAAAAATTGCGGTTTCCAATATCTCGGTCTTTTCATTATCTGATGAACAAAGCTGTAAACGTAAAAGATCAATCTTAATTTGCTTAAATTGAAATAGTTTACATCACTATTATAGAGAAAAATATAGAACAATTGTTTTTATATACATGATAATTTCTTTTAATTCATAAGTTGTGTAAAAATAAATTTTTAAAAAATCTTAATACCAATCTTTAAAAAAGTCACATTTATTTATTGCATTTGCATATAGAACACTTCAAATTTTCTAATCTACATTATATATAATGGATGTTTCATAATTTTCGGTCAAAATCATAAATGATAGAGAACTCCGTATGGAGTTTTTATTGATTATTCTTTAAATCTTATCTGGAAAAAGTACCAATTTTACATTTATAGCGACGCTAATGCATTTTTTTTAAATTAAAATATTAGTAGAGATAATTAATAGAAGAGAAAATAAAGTTGGATTGTTGATTGTTTTGGGTTTAATGGTAAGAAGAAGAAGAATTAAAAAATAACTAATTCGTTATTTTTTAATTCTTCATCTTCTGTATATTGGTAATTAATATATAGTAATTAGTTATTCTTTTCTGAAAAGGAAATTTGTTTCGATACATGCATTTTTATATGAAAAAGAAATTCAGAATTTTGAAATACTATATTTATAATAATAAATGATAATATCTATGGATTTGGAAATGGCCACCGCTATATATCTTGTATAGATTCTGAGGCATAAATCAAACAAACAATAATACCTGTATCTGTATGTCTACAGTAGCTTTAATTCTGTAAAGAATAAACTAGTTTCTTGAAAATTTGGCAACATATTCAAATTATCCAACACCAAATACAATCAAAATCGAAATAGGATTTGAGAATACCTATTTTAGAGACTAAAATAAAAATGCGTAATTAATAATTTAATATCAGTTTGTTAGATTTTTATTCGAATTTATTTCCTTGATTCTGAAACTATTGAAAAATGTTTAAAAATTTGTTCTCTTTCAATAATATCAACAATTTGCTGAGTTACTTATCATTTTAAAAGCTTTTCTAGGCTAACTTCAAAAATAAGGTAATAAATCGAGTGACGTATCGTTTTAAAGATTTTTCAACGCTGATTCCAAAAAAATTTTCGTTTTTAAACTGAAATGATGTCTTTTAAAGTTATAGGCTTTAAAAATATAAAACAGATTTCGTGTCTGTCCATAATGAAATCCGTTTATACAATATAGAACAATTTTCTGCAAATAGTAGGAAAAAGTTATGTGCTAAAATGCCCAAAGGGCGATTCTGCCAGTATGATAAATAATTTTTATATGTATTTATCATTTCTCATCTATTAAATAGTTAGATATCTTCATTTTCGAAAAATTTTGATATTAATTGAAAAATATTCTATACACACATTTTAATATCATTATATTTCAATATTGCAATTGTTTATACTGTATAATACTTCTTGAAGAGTTCTTTATTTTTTCATTTTATCTGTACTTATTTTAAATTTATTTCTTTTTAACTTCTTGTCATTCGTCTATTTTTCAAATTCCTTTTTCCTCAGCTACTTATATGGCGAATTATGTGTTCTATAGAAGTGAAACTAAATCATTTTGTGGTATAATTTGATGAAATCATTCAAAAAGCATAATCCTTCATCTGTCAAAGTCGCTATGCATTATATACAATAATTAAATATAAGTTATTATATTTTTCTATTCTTCTGTTTTATAAATATTTCTTAAGATTAAATCCAATAAAACTTTTAAAATATCCTAGGAAATATTCAATTTGAATTCTATTACAGTTAAATTTGATCATCTTCAATACAATTTCAATAAAATCTCCTCCTATACAAGATTTAGAATAGTAAATTTAATAAAATATTGAATGACTTTAATCATTTGAAACTGATTTCAGGAGTATTATAGTATTAGCATTAAATTACATATATTACGATGTTAAAATAAATTTCAAGAGAAATATTCTTCAGTATTGTATAAAAAAAATTGATGATGATTAGACAGAAAATTTATAGCTATCGAGAAAAACAATTGATTTCATATTCTCTGATAGTAACGAGTTATATTCAGTGGTCTACCTGGTTTATTACATACAAGTATCGATATTTGGTAGCTTGTTGATCGAACAACAATTTTCTTCCGGTCCACTTATGTTCTATCTGATCCAACGAAACCGATAATTCCTAACAACTCGATAGTACTATGAGTAAATAACTCTTATTTATGTGAATTTTCAGTGGCGAATATGGGAATAGAAAGGATAAAGTCTACTCCAAACATACATCAAAAGGTACATAATATATTTATTTTTAACCTAAAATATAGAAAGATAGAACTGTCTAATAACTAAAATATAAATGCAGATATAAAGTGTGCTTTTAATGCTATTTTAATTTTTAGCCTTCTAAAATTTTTCTTTGAATCTGTAGTATCAAATTTAACGAATGCATTTAACCGTTCAAAAAAGTTTTATTTCTATTTAATTAAATGAATTATAGACCAAATATAACAAATATTAAATTAAAGTAACATACGAAGATACTAATAGAAAATTATATAGAATAATTTTTATATAAAATATTTAGAAATAATTATTTTATAACATCAGAAATCGAAACATCTTATGAATAGAAATTCAAACTATATGATAACTATAAGCTAGTCTGGAATGCTAAGTTGCTAAAAATGAAACAAGTTTTCAGATCATTGATTCGATTCTAAATTCTTCATGGAAAGCC
>WUQG02420689.1:0-15223 GCA_011317285.2 Androctonus mauritanicus | reverse complement strand
GTAATTCTGTTCGAATTTTCGAATGTTAGTACTTAGTTAGTAGTTACCAGTACTGACGAGGGACAAGATGTAATGTCTGAAAATGTTATACTGAAATAAACTGTTTGTACTGTGCTTAATAGGCTTAGACTCTATATTATGCTTATAATAATATCCTAATTGACATGTGTCCCTATTTATCAAGTTGATTATTCAGCTTTGTGAAGACCAACCAACCATCCTTTCTGAAAATTCATTAACTACCGTAATTGTATTTCTTGTAAATTCAGGCTCTAGGCATTCTGAATAAGTTAATCATTTTCCAGGAACAATTTCCTTCAGTTTAGAGTTGTTTGTCAGAAATACATGGAACATCTAAATCACAAATTGCTACATGTTTGCTTATAGTTGTTGTCAGATCTGATACTTTAGTTATTTGCATAGATCATCTTGATGTTTGTTCATGAAAATTTTCAGACAAATTCATCAACAGCTGTGTGTTATAATTTCAATTTTATTGAGTATATTTTCTCATATAAATATCAATAAAGTGTAATGTTGTTTTAAGTTAATATAAATTGCTAGAAGAACTTAAAAAAATTAAAAATTTCTGTATTGATAAATTTTTTACATGACTTTAAATAATAATGTCAATTATTTATTTTCTTTGTATTAAAACTATAATAATAATAATTATTATTAATAATCTTTTTTATAACTTATTAATTAGATTTATAAAAAAACATTAAACAGTTTTTATTTCTAATATATAAATCATAGATAAAAAATATATATTTTAATTTCTTCTTTCTATAGCTAAAGCATGCAGGACACCTCTGTCGTCCGGCTGCAAGCGAATGTGATATACCAGAATACTGTGATGGAAAAGTGGGTCAGGTAATTTTATCCTATTGTATTATTATGTGTTTGAATGTAATCGTCAAATAAGTTTTCAAATTCATTTAAATAGTTTAGTTTGGCTTAATCTTTAAAGTTATTTTATACATCAGTGTCCTGTTGATGTATACAAGAAAAACGGAAATATGTGCAATAATGCAGCTGGTTACTGTTATCATGGAAATTGTCCAACTCCAAACAAGCAATGCGAATTCATCTGGGGATTTGGTAAGTGATTGCTTATAAATAAATTTTCTTCTCTGAAAACGTGTTGTTAAGTCAGCAAGAATCGAAATCGGAAATAACATTTACATTACAAAAAGAAAGGTGAACTTAATATAAATGATCGAATAGATTTGGGATAAACTTTTATTCAAAATAAATTTAAAAGTTCTTTCTGCTAAATTTATTAAATCGTGTAAAATTCAGGTGCTGTATCTTCAGATAAGAAATGCTACAATCAATTCAACACACAGGGAAGTATTAACGGCAATTGTGGGATTGACCCTTACATTAAAGGAGCTTATATTAAATGTACAAAAGAGTAAGATATATGTGGTTATCTCAATATTTGAATGATTTATATTTATAATTAATATATAAATCAAAATGCATTAAATATCGATAGAAACTCCTTATGCGGATCGTTACAATGTCAGCAAGGCACAAGAAATCCGATTGTAGAAGAAATGGAAGATCAGTATTCACGCACAATTGTTTCAATTGAGGGAAAAGAATTTGAGTGCAAGTGAGTAATTATCAACTTTATTTTGGAATAATTTCTCAGATAAATTATAATATTTTATTACATTATAGAGTTGCAAGCGGGTCAATTGGTGGAATACCTGATATGGGTATGGTTATGGATGGTACAAAATGTTCTGAAAACAAAGTAATATTTGAACTACTATACCATTTATTTAAATCTTGATATTTGAATAACAGCATTTATATTTATTCTTTTCATTGTAGATTTGCGTAAATCAGACTTGTGTGAATTATGAACAGTTTATTGAACCAGGAAATTGTCCTACTAATAATGTAGCCCTTATGTGTTCAGGACATGGTGTAAATATGTCTTTTGAGAAATTGTTACATATAAAACTTTACATTTAGATGGATTCATTTTAATTTTACCATTTTTCAGGTTTGCTCAAATTTAAATACATGTTATTGTGATAAAGGATGGGTGTCAAGGGACTGTAGTCAGCAAATGAGTGATTTTTATCCAATTCCTGGAAAAGGGATGCCGCCTGAAATGTATACCACTGTGGCTCCTGTTTCAGAAACAACTCCTTATTGGAAGAAGAGCATTGTTGCAAAAACAACTCCCTATGGTAAATATAAAGATGTATCAGAAAGTTTAAAGAAAATTTCATATTTATTGAAGGATTCGACTTTTTAAAAGAATTTTAAAATTAAGTTTTCATTTTTGACTTCCAACATAGTTGTAAGAAATTATAAATATTATTTTAATTTATTATAACTATATTATAAATTAAAATTTATAATAATTTTTCTATTTTATTAATTTTATCAAATTTGAAAATTAAATTTGGAAGATTGTTCCCATAGTAATAACAAACCATTCACCTATTATTCCATGATCGTTTATTCTTCGCTGTTAGAACGGTTTCAAAACTTTCTAGCCTGAAGAGGGTGGTAAGAATCCACCGAAAACATTTGCGTTTAGTCAATAAATGAATGTTATTTGTACTCTGAGTGTCAAGTAGTGCTGTGGATGGTTTATTTATACTAGGATAGAGTTAGGCAGTAAATATCCGAGAATTATGAGTAATTTTATCATTAACTTTTCTACTTTAGTAATTTCAAAATTTAATGGCTTTATGAAAAATTAAATATAATAAGATGCTAGATTATAATTTAGACTATTACAAACAATTTATATTATTTCAGTTGGGAAAAAAGCATCTATAAGTGCAACATCATTAGTCATTGTTCTTGTTACTATAGTTGGTGGAGTCTTCATGTTTTTTACACTGCTTGCTACTTGTTATAGGTAATGTTTTTTGAAATTATAATGTAACTATTAATGATGTGGAAAGGCTTTAAAACATTCCCAGTAATAGCTAGTAGTTTTAAACTAATATAACAAATTGGTTTTATTAAAGACGTCATAGTTTACTGCCAAAAAGAGAATCATCTCATTTTAAGAAGCGTTTAACCAAGAAATTTGGTATTACAAATAAAAAAGATGAAGAATCACAAGAAAATGTTAACAGAATAATAACTTTTGGAAGTATGCCTTCATATAGGTAAGAAAATTTCAAAAATTCTGTTACAAAAAGCATATACATATTAGCTATTTATACAGTAAAATCTTGATGTAAATATAGTCCCAAAAACGATTCAAAAAATATTTATTGTAATTATTTCAGCACTTGCTCAAATTGAAATTATAATAAAATTACTAAAATTAAAATTGTTAGTCAATAAATGAATGTTATTTGTACTCTGACTGCCAAGTAGTGCTGTGGATGGTTATTTGATTAACATTCTTTGTCTTACTTGAAACATTACACAGGTTTACCACTGATTTTCTGGATATAGATGATCTGGCACCTCTCTTAGTCCAGACAAAATTACGATTTTATATTTGTAATAAAAATTACAAATTTTTTTATTTAGTAAGCACTTGAAATTTTCATGATCACCCAACTAATTGATGCGACCAAGATGAAAGTTACTAAACTTCATCCATATCTATCACTTGGAATTTTTAATTCAGAGTTTTTATTAAGAAGTTATTTTATTTTTTTTTACTTATATTAAAATTTAGTTTATACTAAAAAACTGTCTCCGGTAATTTATGTAAATAGAAAATATCTATATTTTTATTTATATTCATTATTATTTCTTATGATTAATTAAAAAATATTAAAATTATTTTAAGAATTTGCAATAAATTTTACATATACAGAATAGAACCTCGTTTATACATTTCTCACTTCCACGTTTTTCATACTTATATGTTGTGTTTTGTACACTCGTTCAATTTTGCATGTAAAATCATCCCACTTACACATTTTCCATTTATATGTTTTTGCATTTGTACACTATTATTTTTGTTCCTCAGAGTTGCTTTATCGCACTTGTACATAAAATCCAAGAAATCTTTGCAAAACTTTTTCGACAAAGGAACACTTTTGTTATACTGTACACTCCATTATCTCATGAAATAGATAGTAGAATGAATACAAAAGTAAAACTAAAACTTATCCCACCAGTCTTTCTACCAGCATTATGCAACGTTGTGTAACACTGGAAGTAATGCAACGTTACATCAGATCATTAAACATTAGTGATGACAAGATGTGTACAGTAGTTATATATGAAGGCTTGATCTATGAATGTAGCATTTCATTCAAAAAACAAAGTACAATTGATTCTTTATGCCAAAATAACTGTATTTGCTTATATCGCTAATTGAATTTCTTAATTTTAAGTTTTAGTGTATGTAAAAACATATGCAATACAGTATGTATTTTAACTTTTTTAAGTTTTAAAGTATTTTTTTCAACATTTAAAGTTAAAATTAAAAAAGTTTCATTTTAACATTAATCTCACTTGTACATAATTTTTATCAACCTCCTTCAAAAATGTATAAACGGGGTTGTGCTGTAGAAAGTCCTTGGGTAACATCATGGTTAGGTTCCTGAAAATAATGATTTCAACTGAAATGACATTAAGTGAAACCAAAAGCTCCATTGACCAAGCATATAAATTTTTCAAATGGTAGCTTTCTAATTCAATCTCAGATTCTCTAATTAGAGTTACTCTGGTTAAATGTTCTATACGCTATACAGCTTAATATATTGTTCATTGATATAATATATTTGAATTACTGCTCATATAAAAATATGATTACTTTATTTCTATAATTATAGGTAATACCTCATTTTCTCTCTTATTATAAAGAGAAATGTAAGAAAATAGGGCTTTATTTGGTTTTACTGCTTTAAAATTTTTATTTTTTTAATTTAGTTTTTTCTGGCAACATAATAATGAAATGTGATTAAATGAGGCAGTGTTAAACAAGAACATATTATACAGTATATAGTATTAATGCATAATTTAAATATGATGATAATTTAGGGTTTAAATTATTGAGTTTATTTTGATAATTATTGAATTAATTTAGAATAAATATATGCTACATCTAAATTTTATTTATTTCAAGGAATTAGTCTGTAAAATAAACAATAAATATGATTATATTAGTGATTAACCAGCTAACTATAATTGTTCGACCCCCAATTCTCTTTTCTCAGCTCTACATTTCTCTTCTTGATGGTCACACACATACACAAAGTTATTTTTTAGTGACAGTGCAAAAATTTTATTTATAGTATTGCTTTTTTAGTATATAATTAATATGCATAAAATTATAACATACAGTAATACTTTTTTATGCAATATTCTTAAAAGTTATTGAACAAAGAATGAAAATTAATTGAAGGATTTATAAAATTTTGAATCCCAGTGAGATTATTTATATGATATCTTCAGATTTTTTAGCTAGATAATGAAAATTTTTTTAAATTTTTATTTTTATAAAATATTCACATATTTTAAATTTTCATTTCTAACATTAAATATTTACATATTAAAATAGTTTTCATTTTTGTATTTAGTCATGATTTATATATTTTGAAATATTTACAATATATTAATTTTAAGCCTTCAAATGCTAACAGTATAAACTGTAGATTAAAATAAAAAAAATTGAAAATGCAATATTGTTAATCAGTATTGATATTGAAAGTTAACTGCAAGATTTTACTGTAATTAAAGCATTAAACATATACAGTAAAACCTTATTACTTTGAATTAACCAATATCAATTTGTTAATTCAAAGTAAACCCAAATCAAAGTATACAGTTTTTAATTGTAATTACAGTGAATAATTGTGAGACATGCAGATGGAATGACAGGCTTTGGCCTTGAGTATTCGTGGACTTACGGATAAGGATGGGAGAACAGTGGGTTTTTTCAATTACAATGGATTCAGAGATAAATTTTGATTTGTTTTTACACTTGAAACAAATCAAAATTTATTGTAGGAGGTAAGAGAGATCGTTTTACATATCAGTGTGTGTAAAAAAATCATGGGAAGTTAAATACTTTATTATTAGACTCCATTTTCAATTTTTATATCACTTTTTGAGGACAGATGAACACTGATGAATATAGTTTTTCAGTCCAAAAACTGTTTCTTCAAGTTGAAAATTTCTATCTGTTTTTAATATACATTTCTTTGTTATGACAGGTTATTCTTTTTTTCTCTTCTTTTTTTGTCTTCAAAAATGTCCACAAGTGGAAAAAAACAAACAGTTCATTTTTTTTTTCCTGTTGGTTGTTACCTACATAGATTCACTTTTTCTTTATTTGTGCTTCTAATGTCTAGCCAGCAAATCCTTTATTTTTCTCATTCTCTCTCTTCATCCTGGATCACCTCTGTCCTTTTGACTTCATCTTTCCTGGGGAAGAGAAAGATCTGCTTCTTCATTTATTATACATGAGGCAATCATATAAAATAAATGAAGAAAGCAGATCTTTGATAAATTTACTGATTGTGCAGAGTGGTGGACTTAGTTTGTTATATTATTTAATGCTTGTATATTTATATTTTGATTCTTTGTCTTATCGCAAGAGAAATATCTCAAGTATAAACATATAAATTTTTCTCTTCACCTTTTTTTTTTTTTTAATGTAATAATTTCTTTGGATCTCTCGGATTTTATTGATCCTTAGACTGAATTATAATCAACAGTAACCTAAATCTGCATCACTGGAGTTTATTTTGTGATAAGTTGGTGATTAACTGATGATTTGGATAAAAGTTATTGCAAATATCTGCTAGTTGGCTAAGTCAGTGGTCTCAAACTGGCAGCCCTCAAAGCAGTTTTGTACAGCTCACAAAGATTTTTTAGCTATTTGTTTAAATACATGTCACAGTTAGAAAATTATTCTAATTTAATATTAATAAAATAACAATGTAAAGTTTTAAAGCATACTGTACTCAACTTACGCTATGCTATCAGTAACTATTCCCACTTCCGCTATTGTTACTGTGCATTTATAAATCATCCCTCACAAAATTTTTGCACAAAAATAACTGCACTGTTTGGAAAATACATACATATGTGAACAGTTCCTTTTGCAGATGAAAATTAATAAATAAATAAACAAAAGAAATGATTGATTGATGAACATCTATAATATTCAATAAAGATAGTTTCCAATAATTTGTCTCTAAGGGTACAAATTTTAGATATCATCAGATGTCAAGTAGTAGTCGAAAATGAAAAAAACTGTTTTATAATCTCCTAATTAAATAATGTTATTCTGATATCTTTGTAAGAAAAAATGAGTTATTAATAATAAATATATTGCTTTCATTATAATTTTATTTAAAGATATTTGGCCCTTCATTTCCTGTCAAACTATGCATTCAACCACAATGGACACAATGGACTAAGTGACAGAATGCTAACCAGTCTTGCGAATTGAATACATTTTTCAAACATAAGACATCGATTATTCCATTGTTTTCTTCCAAAAGTGAAAATTGCATACAACAGCTTGATTTCAATATCCTACTTTGCTAAACAAGTAAGTTTTTCCACAATCATTATTTAATGTATTTTCGTACATTATCTCTTTGTGAGGTTGGAAAATAGCTCTATTTCATCATTTGATAATTTGATCTCGTTCAAATATTCAATTGCTTATTGATCTCATCAAAGCTAGATCATATTCTATCAAAGCTACAGTCAAAGCAAGATCATATTCTGAAAGAATTATTGGAATTACAGTAAAATATTTATAAACTTGATGATAATTCAAATATTCATTTTTTGTTAATCTGGAATTAAAATTGTAGATGTAAAAATTAATGTAGAAATTTACCAAAGCATAGAATTGCTATACATTCTATTTAGTAACATATCTTGAAATAATGTTTGACTATATATACACGTAAAATAACTAGATAAACTACCTTTGCTTCTTTGACAAACAATTATTAAAAACACTAGCACACTAAGCTACCATTCATTACATCAATGTAATGAACGGTACTGATGAGGGACAGTTCATAATGTCCGAAAATGCTATACCGCAATAAATTTTTTGGTTACTTTGCTTAGTGTGCTAGTGTTTTTAATAATTTTACATAAAATAAATTACATCAATTTGGAAAATTGAATTTTTAGAACTAAATCTTACTTGTTTTTGGAACAATTTCAAAAAATATTAAACAGGAATATTAAAAAAAAAATTCAGAAAAGTTTTTCTATAAATATTAAATTATAAATTTACACACACTATATGTATATTCTAGTGAATTTAACCGATGCACTACCAACTATGAGATATCTTATAATAAGTGTCTGTACCAAAACTGCCAGCTACGAGATATCTTGTACTTTGCTCTACAAGTTTAGATTAGCTGCAATTCACGGAATAAATATAACTTATAAAGCCATTTGAATTAGGAATTATTAGACAAAAATTTTATATAATAATAATTTTTTTTTTTTAAATTTACACAATAACACTTTTTTATCATCCATTATCTGCGATCCTACCTCTCCGCCAATGGGTAGGATTGCAGGTAACGGATAATAACTAAATATTCCCTTGCAACTAAATATTATTATATTTTGTGAAAATCTGTGTATTTTCCTTAAAATAAATTCTTGGTGCCTAAGGCAAGATGATCTAGATTTGACTGGTGGTGAGTGTGTTAAAATATATAAGGATTTACCCAGTAAACAAGTAAGTTTCACGAAAAAGTCATATAATTTGAAATTGCATAATTCAATGCCCGATTTTTTTTTTTTTTTTTTTTTTTCCTCCCTCCCCGGTCTTGAGTATATTGAATAAATGAGGTTTTACTGTATACAGTATTTCAGTGTTAAATATTATTTTTATATATTATATTTAAAATATATATAATCATATAAAATAATAATAATATAAAATTTAATTTAATTTAATTTGTTGTATTTTTTTTCTTCTTTTTGATATTATTGATATATGTAAGTTGTAAATGTTCAGAAATTGAATAAAATTTTATTTATTAAACTTTTTATTTGGTTGTTTCATTTTATTTTTATAAAATTTTTAGATTTTGGCATAAAACACTAGTTTTCTTTAATATATCATACTAATATAAATTTTTATATTTAAGATTTTTTGCAGATTTTTGTAAAAATTATAATTAATATTTTTATTTTATTTTAAAGCTAGAGTGATTTGCTCTTACTATTCATTATTATTATTATAAGTTAATTATTATCATTTCAGTTAAAATAATTTTAAAACTATGATTTATTTTCTAATGATTCACCTTTTTTTAATAATAGTTTAGAATTGGCAGTTTTAATATGAGGAGTGTTCAGTAACCAGATTGGCTTTATTGCAGAAAAAATAAAAACGGAATTGACTTTGTATACAGCATAAAATTGAATGCAAAACTGAATAATAAACAAAAATATAATTTTAAACAAGATATTTTCTGAATTTAAAAAATTTGAAATTCAGAAATGCAGATTTCAGATGGCAATTGGAAAGGAAAATTATTGTTGAGGATAGTGTTTATAGATTATTGTTTTAAGCTCTTTTTCTAAATTTGTAAATTTTAATATTCTTTGCAATTCTTATACAGAATTGGCATCTATCTCTATCAAATATTTTAAACAAACAGAATTTTGCTTATAATGCATTTTGCTTATATTATGGTTGTGACATTCTGTCACTTATAAAAAAAGACATTAAAAATGACACAGGACTAGACAGAAAAAATCTTTTATTTTAGAAAATAAACATTTTTTGACCGCTGTCAACTAGTCTACACTAAGCCAATGTAAATCATTTGACAGCGGTTGAAAACATTTCTTTTCTGATATAAAAAATTTTTTTGCTTAGTGCTGTGCCATTTTTTTCCAGCATTATGTTATTAACCAACTTAAATGAAAATTTTAAGATATATATTAAATTGACAAGTATTTTAAATATCTTTTATTTTAAAATACTATTGCATATATTATTTTTATTCAATTATATTGGATTAATTTCCATATCTATCTCCTTTTACGACAGATTATTTTAATCACTGTATCTCAGTGCATATCGGTAAACGGGAATCATACAACTTCTTTTAATAAAACATTAATTTATTATTTAAATTCTATAACTTGTATATTTCACAATTATCAAAATAAATTTATACAAAAAGTAGAATAAAAATTGTAAATTATCACACAACCATCATTAAAACTCACAAGTTGTAAAATGCATTTTGGCCTATCTAGGCCCTCTTCAGTTACAATAATTGTGAATCTTCAACTTTGAGTGTTTGTGAAAAATTGGAGTCTATGTTGAAATTAAGAAAATGCATAATTATAAAAAATGGTTCTGTGCAATAAGAAATTAATGGAATGAATCATTGATAGATAAGGAATGGCAATTTTGAAACAGTTTTTGTTTTGTTATAGAAAATTTTGAAGATTCACAATTATTGTAACTGAAGAGGGCCTGGATAGGCCAAAATGCATTTCACAACTTGTGAATTTTAATGATGGTTGTGTGATAATTTACAATTTTTATTTTACTTTTTGTATAAATTTATTTTGATAATTGTGAAATATATAAGTTATGAATTTAAATAATAAATTAATGTTTTGTTAAAAAAGTTGTATGATTCTCGTTTACCAATATGCACTGAGATACAGTGATTAAAAGAATCTGTCGTAAAAGGCTATAGATATGGAAATTAATCCAATATAATTGAACATATATATCACATTTACAATTAAATTTATTATTTTTATTGTTTATCATCCAGTCTGCATGTATTTGAGAACATTTTATAAAGTTATTTGATTTTTTTAGAAAATTTGAAATGCATATCATTTTTTTTGCTAGTATACCATATTTTACACAGGGAATTTTTTACACTCTCACTTTTTCAATTGTAAAGAATTTTTTACTATTTTTATATATCATAACTACAAATTATAGCAAATTTCATATTATAGAAAACTTAACTATCTATAAATATTTTTGAATCAATCAACTATTTTTTGGTTTTTGGAAATACCATTATCATATTTCATTAGCAAGAGTACCAACATGAAATTGTTAATAACAGTATTCAATTTTTCTTTCTTTCATAACATACAATATATCAATATTTGATGTATAAAAAAATAATAAGTATATAGCAATGTTCCAGTGAACATTGTCAAGTTCACTGAGCAAAATACAGTATTAGCAAAATATAAACAGAAAGAGAACTTGATGTAAATGATAAACACATAATGATAATGCTTTATTTTTCATATTATAAGTTTAAAGAAATATACATATAAACATCATGTAACTCTAAAACATTTCATTTTTATGTATAAATCTTTTCAATGTTTTTGGTTTTATTTTGTAAGTTACCTCTAAAGGAAGTATCTTTTAAAAATTCCTAATAAAATTTTTGCATTGTTTTGCCAATTTTATTTTCATCACAGACTAATGAGAAAAATGTAAAAAATATGGAATATGGTATATATTAATTTTGCGTTTGTTTGTTTTTTTTTCCCTTCAAAAATTTCTGGCATAGTTTTGTTTTTGATCTTTCAGAAATTTGATAGCTCTTGAGGAAATAAAACGTTTTAACTTAATTTTAAGTTTATAGACGAAACTGCACAAGAATATTGAATTTGTAATATTGCGGTCATAAAATTGTCAATCTGGTCATTTATTGAATGTCCTCATATTATACCACATAGATTTAAGACATATTGTGACAAACTGACAGAACTTTTGTGAATAACAAATGGAATTATGGTTTCAGTTATTTATTTTTCAGACATTTTTTGGTTATTTATTAAAAATATATTAAATGATAAGTAAGCTTAGCGCATGCACTGCCAACTATAAGATATCTCGTAGTAAGTGTCTGTACCAAAACTGCCAGCTACGAGATATCTCATACTTTGCTCTCTACAAGTTTAGATTAACTGCAATTCATGGAATAAGTATAAGTATAAACTTATAAAACCATTTGAATTAGGAATTAAATTATTAGAAAGAATAAACGAAAATTTTATATAGTAATAATTTTTTTTTTAATTACACAATAACATTTTTATTATCTATTACCTGCAATCCTACTCCCCTGCCAATGGGTAGGATCACAGGTAACAGATAATAAAAATGTTAATAACCAAATATACCCATGCAACTAAATATTATTATATTTTGTGAAAATCTGTATGTTTTCCTTAAAATAAAATCTTGGCACCCAGGGCTCTAAATTTGAGTGGCAGTGAATGTAGTTTAGATTTTGAACTTGCATACAAATATTATTAACAATAAGTTAAAAATTTATATTGTTTGATTTTATAAATTAGTAATTTTGTTAAATTCTATTCATATCATAAAAATTTCAATTCTCTGATTTGAAATTTTTATGATAGACATTGATTATTTATGAAAATATTAAAAACGAAGGATAATTCGATACACGTGAGAAAGAAAGGATTTTGAATCAACAGTCATCTGCAGAATCTCTCATTTCTATGAAGGATAAATCTTCATTAATTCTTATCAGCGTTGTTAGGCATTTTTGCAATGTTTTTATTGAGTGAAGATAGGAAATATTTTAATACTGACTTCTAAATACAAATTAATATGTATAACTTTCTGATATTTCAAGATGTTTTCATTGTATGGATTTTCCAGTAAGAATTGGAAGTTTTAGTTCTGAATGTTTGGAATTATGTTTATATGGATTACTCATAAATGTTTCCATTAATGTGAATGCTGTTTGTTTAATATATTAATTATATTTCAGTTCCGTACTTGAATCATTGAATGTGTTGTTGTATTTTATCTTATGTTATTGCATGTCTTGTAGATAACTGATATTATTATAATAATTAATATATAATTCATATTATATATGTTGGCTGTGAATATGATTTTCTTAAGCAGTTTTGAGTAGTTTATGAATTTTTTTGATATAAGATATGAAGATATATTTTTTTATTTCTTGCTCTTGAAGATAATTTAGAATTATGCAAGTAGTTTGCAATTTTGATTTTGTTATAATTCTTTAACATGTTCTGTTTTAAATAATATTTCCTTGCATAGAATTTGTGTTATTTGTTATATTCATAAATTGTTTTATAACTAATCCAGTAATTTATCTTGTTCCATGATTTTGAATAGATTATAATCAATATATTCATTATTTTTCTTCAGTTATATATTCTTTATTATATTTATGTTTGTAGGTTTTATTTTTTTTCATTTTTTTTTTTTTTTTTTGTATTGTATAGAATAAAGTAAATTTTTATCTTGAATCAACTTAACTATTTAAGAAATTCTTCACCTTTTATACAATATAATCTGAAAATATTTCTATACAACGAATTGTATTTATTTTGAAAATATTTCTTATAACAAGGGTCGGCAAACTGCAGCTATTTAGATATGTGGCTCTAAAGTAAAATTGAAAATGAAAACAAAACTATCATAATTTTATTCACATAATATTGATTTCATTTGTTTTATAGATCTTGCAAAACTTTGCAGCATTAAAATGCATGCCTTAAATTCAAAACAACTAACTACAAACTGTACATAGAAATTTTCTTAAAAAAATGAAAGCTCATTGCTCACAATTGTTACAACCAATGAGAGCAATTTTTTGTGTGATTTTTTTTCCCCTTTATTTAATAAAGATATAACTCATATTATAACCTGCTATAATATTTCTTTAATTTTTTCTTATTTGTAAAAATATATTTACGGCTCTCGAATAATTTTAAAATTGTATGAAAGTCAGGTTTGGCTCTTCCATCTAAAAAGTTTGCCAACCTCTTTTTTTATAACATCAATTTCTTTTTATGTATCTTATTGTTTAATTAACGAGGAATTTTATATATAGTTTGAAAATATGAGCGATTCATGTTGTTGTTAAGTATTGCTATTTTCCTACAGAATATTAAATTAAATTAATTATTGTAAGGTTAAATCCATAATATTATACAGGCAAAGGCAAGTATGAATTATTTTCTATTGTATAGAAAGGAAATTTGTGATATATTGAAAACTAATATTATGCAAAAGATATTAATTCAGTATCATGTATTGAGTAAACTTTCAATTTAATTTTGCACAATGCATATTGTAATTCATTTTAAATTTGACAGATTTAACAATGAATTGCAGATGTTTGTTGATTCAAAATATTACTCTAATCAATTATTGAAAATTATTTTCGAGAACATAATACAGTTTGTCATCTTTCTTAATCTAAGCTTATTTTTAGATAAAATTAGTATCAGTAAATATTTTACAAAGTAGCAGTAGATTGACGAAGTTTGCTTTATAGGTAAATTTTTAAAAATAACCAACTGAAACCATATTACATTTATTTTCAAAATTTAATAATGCACTAATCATCAAATATTCTTGAATTATTGGAAAATAGATCTTTTAAAATTTTATAAATATTTTAATAATGATGATAATAATTAAACAGTTTAGTTCTTAAATAATTTTATTATCTAAATATTATAATTCAGTATATTTATTTTATGTGTGATAAATGAACTGGAGTTGTATTTGCTATGTTTTATAACACATACAATGATTTGCTATTGAAAAAATAAAAAAAAAAATGTTAGTTAAAAAAAAAAAACAGTTTAAATTAGATAAAAGAAATCAAATTAATTCATTGAAATTTGCATTAACAAAAAGACAAAAAGCTAAAAAAAAAAATGTTGAAAATTTTTGATTTGTCATTTGGCTCTATGGGAAAAAATTAAAACGAAAGGAAAAGTTGTTAAAAATTTATTTAGAAATAGATATTATAGCTGATGCAAGCAGGGTCACACCCTGTTCAATTTTCACGCATTCATTAGGTTTGATGTTGGTCAAAATTCTGAGACAAACTGAAGCACAACAGGCAGGATTGACTTCTCTGTGACCCCATGTCCTGCAGGGAAGACAAATTGCAGGAGTTGAGGCGCCAGCGTCAAGAAAAGGATTCGGAAGAAGGAGAGGAACAAGAGCTGACAGATGAAACTTCTACTTTCATCGAAGTCTCGTCCAATGACCTGTCCAAAACGCCCGAGAAAGGAATACTTAAACACCAAGAAAAAGAGAAGTGGAGTGACGAAGCTTCGCAGTCAGACAACCAAGAGGTAACTTCTCACTTAGTTAATAATATTGACAGCAGTGAGGACGGTTTAACCGAAGTGGAAAGGACATTAAAGACACTGAACGGTTATCACGAAGAGATACTCGAGGCAC
>WUQG02420678.1:0-15225 GCA_011317285.2 Androctonus mauritanicus | reverse complement strand
ACGCGGCTTCATTTCTTTTAAAACCTTTCTCTGATTCCTGGAAATGATTTAGTCCCAGTACGAACGCAGAAACATATGGTGTTTACCATATTCTGTCTATTTGGTTATTTATCGTTTTGTGCGATCCATTGCGGACATCTGCCCAACTGACCCCAACCTGGGCTGGCCGGACCATATTTCCTAGAAGAGCAGATGTTAATTTGGATTTTGTTTGTGAAGCAGATTGGTCTGAACTGTTTAAAGCGGGATAGAAACAAACCGTCGGGTGGCACTCGCCCGTACTGCATTTGACATTAGAATCACTTTTTGACAAACTATGAACGCTATTGTGCCCAAGGTATGTTGTTTGTAGGTTTTTTCTTCTGACAACCAGTGACCTGGGGTGCCAGATGGTTGTGACTGGTCAGTTGGACAACACCGCGGGGGCAAATATAGCTACCGCCATTATATCTACCTAAACTAATTATTAAGAGATTAAAGTTTTCTAACTAGGTAACGATCTTTGCCGTATTTTGTATCCTCGTTTGGAAGAGATCTTGCATTTGAGAAAAGCTTTGAGTTGGAAGTTTATGAGAAATTTCACTTTTTTAAGAGAGAACAATATAATTTACCAAAGCAATTTTATACATTTATGATATTACGTGAATAGATTAAAAAAGACATCATTGAGCTGAAAATATCTACCCTAGCTATTTACGAGATCTTAGAAGATTGTTACTGAATTGCCAGTTTTATCTTCTGGGTATGAGCACTGTATCAAGCTGGGCACTGAAAGTAGTAGAAATGACTAAGGGGAGAAGGCGGATCGCGATTGTTAGAAAATACTCAGGACACTATCTTTTTACAGGTGCTACAACTGTGGAGAATTTGCCAACCATATTGCAGCTAAGTGTACCTTGGGCCCTCAGCCCAAGCGATGTCATCACTGTAAATCTGTCGATCATCTTATAGCGGAATGTCCTCTTTTAGAAGAAAAAAAGAAGACGAAAAACGGAGACAGCAGCACCAACAACAATAAAGATGGCTCTAACCACAGGACAGGTACGGAAGCGCATGACGTGCCGGGTAGCAGTGGAACCAGCACGGACAAGAGGAAGGTTTAGCCTGCGCATCCAAACGTATGTTAATTTTTTTCCAGGGTCTTCTGGGTGGAAACCAATGCGGAACCATCCAAATCCCACTGGTCCTCCTTTGTCCTTTCCAGGAACATTTCGAACGGGACCGTGGTTCACGTGATAGTTGCGTACACTCAAAGTGACTGTCGAACAATTTTAACATTGCGCACCTCATTAAGAAGTCATCGTCTGTGAATTTTTGATGTTTTAAATGTTTTGCTACAGAAAATAAGCCTTCGGCACGACGGACAAGAAGAGAGCTTGAACCATCGACAACTCGCATGTGTAACAGATGGCATCTAGTCCGGTGATTTATCTGTATACCATTTTAATAAGAATAGATACGAGCTGCACCGAACAGGTACACTCGGATCGTTCTTAAAAGAGATTGTTTACTTAATTTCCCATTTTCGTAGCCCCAATATGGAGCAGCGCGTCCTCAGAAAACTGCCAAACGTTGCTCAATGATTTATTTATTTAGATTTTTAATTGGTTGAGTTAGTCGGAGTAGTCTCATCCAAAATTTCCAAAGGGTATTTTCTTTACCCTTCGGTTTTAGTATTTTATTGCGAAGCGTATTTTTGCCGGAATGCACGGTTAATTCCGTGGTTGGTTGAAGTTCCTATATAAATAGATGAGGTCGGAAGTCAACATAATCAGATCAGTACATATCATTTCTGTGTATGGAATGAGTAGCAGATTAGGTACAGCGGGTCACCATGGCAACTGAGTGATTGAGACAGAATTGTGGCAATCACTATTCACCTCGAATATCGTCCTTCGGAAAGAAGCGATGTCCCTCTCAGCTGAAAGCTGTCCTAGGATCGGTTGTTCGTATCACTATCTTTCAGAGACGAGTTTTTCTGGCAAAAAAATTCTTCAATAACTGGTTGCTAATGATTTTCTCATTCGTAAAAACAGTTAAGGTGTCGTGTACGTAATGTTAAAGAGTGGTAAGTAATTCGCAAGCATTTTGTGAGTTTTCTTGCTAAAAGAAAAACTTGTCTCCGAAATGCGAACAACGATCTTCTGGTCGTATTTCCTCGTGTACTTATTTCCCTGCCTCTCTTCCATATATAAGCAGACACTATATTGGTCTTCCTCGTTATATGTGTGATAGAACATTCTTAACAGTACTTAATATGTAGCTCCCACTCCTATTCTACTACTAGTCGTCAGTTCTCGATGGTTTCACCGTTTCCGATTCTGTTACGCAATAAATTAGCTTCAATTTCATCTTTCTATTTCATCTGATCGACTCGTCGACGATCGTTGCTCACAAACAGGAGAATGGTTCGAACCTACCAGTGCCTCTATGTTCCTGGCTTTTTTTTTTTTTTCCTTTATTATTTTCACCGCACTTGTGTTCAGGCAAGTCGAGTTTAGATGGGAACATTCATTCTTTCCGATCAGAGGGACAATTCGCCATACGTCTAAAATTTTAAAAATTTTAAATAATTTGTCCCGAAAAACAGAGATTCTAGATCTCTACTACTGGATAAGAATGGAGTTATCTTCTGAACCTGACAGTGCAAGGGCAAAAAAAATCCTTTCCTACATAAACAATTAGCAGATAATTCGATGTGTCCCCGTTAGTTCCGATTTTACAGAATCTAGACGTGAAACCTGCAGCAGTTGAAACTGTTACGTACCTAATTGCAGTTTTTGTACAGAAATTCATTGTTCATTTCCTGTTTGTATCACGAAGGAGAAAAAAATAAAAATAAAAATTCGTATTTCAAAACGAGTGTCTGTGTGTATGTGTATGTTTTTCTTCTTCTTCTTCTTCTTCTGCTACATTATGGCGTGATCTGGAAAATCGATATTTTGGTGAAATCATACAGCAATCTGCCCACCTCCACTTCAAGCAACATTCATATCATTGGTAGTTGGATAGATCACTGGCTCACGACGTCTATAATCAATAAGGCCCTACGTACTTCACTAACCAGAGTGGGTTCTTGGCCCTTATGTTCGTCGCTAGCCACGCACGCCACCCTCCCACGCTCTACCTCAATTGTCCAGAAACTTTCAAACCAGTTCGTGCTTTATAGTACAAGTATAACGTTTTTTCCCCGGTTACACGTCCGACAAAAGACTTAAGTATGTGAGGCACAGATGATTGGCATGATGTCATGGGTCAGGTTATGGCTGTTAACTATAATAAATACAGGCAAGAGCATTAACCGTCTTTCGCATTCACCAGCTCCACTATAGAAGAACGGCCACTTTAACTGTCTATAAGGAATTTTTAAGATTAAAACTGTCATCAAATTAACCTTTTCCGAACATCAGTTCAGCCACGTTATTAATAAAAAATCAGAAAATCACCTAAGAAAAGAATTTGACTTGTTTTAGTAAGGTAAGTCATCTTATTTATTTTTAATATATTTTTCACGATTTAAAATATATTAATCAGGTTTTTCTACATTATTTTTAATTATAGAATAATTTAATATTGTTTTTTTTTATATTTAATTGCTTCCAAATCGAAAAGCGATATTGTTATTAATCATCGAAGTGTTGATCTCGTCCTCTTTATTCTTCTTTCTCCATTATCACGCATGCTTTTACAAGAAAATGATAAGTTCATTTTTTATAAACAAAATTTGGGTAATTTAATGCTATTGTTTGCAATATATAAAATTTATTAATATATAACTATAAAAGAAACTGTAAATTAGCTTATTTGCTCCTCTGTCTTATCATAAAAAAACAACAGATTATATCGCTTCATAAATTTTATAATCTAAATTTCTAGTGTAAGAAAACAAATATGTCTTTCCTAGACTGTTCTATGCTCAAAAATATTATATATCTAAATAAATATAATATTTTTTTAACAGCATAATCAGTTAATAAATCATCATAATCATCTAGCAGTTTATGAAACAAATTTGGAAATTATTTTCTTGGAGAATCGTTTAAATCCACGGAAGATTTTTATTTTCTTTTTTTTCGTCTCAAAGTATATAAACTAAATTGCAGGTGATAGCTAATACTATTTTTTAATTGTTTTCTTGCAAAGATTACGCTGTTCATTCGCTTAATAAGAAACTACTATCCGTCCTTTATCACCTGTAGGTGTTAATTCGGTATTAAAATAATTACTTAATTTAATATGATACAAATAACCTGAGGGAATTATTTGTTATGCCATGAATAATGCAGTTTCTTTCATGATCTCAATTAAAATATATAAGAAAACAGACTACAGTAGTTGTATCAGTGACTAACACAATGAGGATTACTGCACATTATTTTCTTTTTGTTTCGCGCGTATTATTTACATTTTAAACATTAATTTAATTAGATTAATGCTCATGGTTAACCCACCGAATCGAAAAAAACAATCTATCCTGTTTGTTTTATCGCAGAACTACTATTTTCGTTCGTTTAGTTCTCTGCTATTTATAATTCCGAGAATAGCGGCAAGAATATTTAAATTACGTATTTTCGTTTTCTAAATATTTAAAACAAAGAATCATCAATGGTTAATGCTAATCAGGAAATGTCATGTCAATCGGTGATGAGTTAGTTGCATCACCGTTGGGTATGTCTGCATCAATAATTAAAGCAAACAGTAAAAAAGTTATACGCGATATTCCTAGAGGAGACGTTAATTTCTTGTAGTCCACGTCTAAAATTATAGAATTCGTAAAATTTTCCTTGCAGATAATTAAAAATATCAAATTTTAAAACATTTAATAAATTAATCAAACCCATTTTTTAAGTATTCTTATCTTGAATTATTTTCTCTTCGCAGTTTAGTCGGCCTGTCTATTGGGATACGTCTTATTACTTTATAGCAGAAATTTTTAATTTTATTAAATAAAAAATTGGAATTTTTAGTTTCGTATTTAAAAATCATTAACTAAAAATATAATTTAAACGGTGAAATAATGTAAAAATCCGTAATAAGCTCTTATATCGCTTTTATATCCAGATCATAGGTAGGCCTGTAATTTTATATCTTGGTATATACATTACTGCATATTGCTTGCCAAAATATCTATTTTTTTTTAACTATTATGGCATAGTTATTAATAAGTTTACAGAAGTCCTCATATATTAGAACAAATATTAAATCTGTATCCTGTAAGCTTAATATATTCAGTAGCTAAACCCGTAAAAGAATTATCGTAAGCATTATGGCAGTTATATCCTCATTGTCAGGATAATATTCTATCTGCCCTTCCCAAAAGACAAACTCACAAATTATTTATACCGGTTCATTGTTGCCATTGGTTTGCTTTACGAAACAAAGCACTTCAGTGTTATTAAGTGCATCCTCATCACTCGAGGAGGTATTAAGTGACACTTACTTCATTCTTCCGTAAATTTCTCGTAGTAAAAGCCACAGGACTGCAATCTCTAACGTCGGAGAACGAAAAGACGAAAACGTTGGTTTTTACCTCCGTTTTAAATAAGTTCAAACGAAAAATTAAGTTAAGTGAACGTTATCTAGCGTTTAAATTCGTTTCCTTATTAAAAATTTGTTTTCTGTACATTCACGAATTAAAATAGGCTTATATAACGTATTTTTTATATCTGTAATCATAATCCTTTTTTAACGTTTAATTTGTCACCATTTTGTTTGTGTGTGATGCTTGTTAGTTTTAGCACTAGGGGCGCCCTAATTTATAAACGTGGGTGTAAATAAATAAATAAATTATAAATCTGATCGCTTTGATTTTGTTAAAAGTTTTATTACTGATATTAATTAACGAACATTTAGTCTTTTAAAATTCGTTTGAAAGATTGAAAATATAAATTTAAACTTATAAAGAAATAGAAAAATCTCACAGTAATCGATATTTTCTATGTTTTATTAAATAATTCAATGCTCAAATTAATATTATCTTGTTTTAGTTTTGTAATGTTAAATTATAATATTTATATAATAGTAAATAATAATTAGCATGGTAAATCATTATTATTTTTACTTTAATGCCATTATAAAGAAATATTCAATTCATGTTTCTTTGCAGAATGTTTTCCTACTTCAAAGCATAGCGGACGTCCAAACTTAATTAATAAATGTATTAAAATATGATACCGTTTCTAGAGTTATTAAAGCGCGTACAGTTATAACTAATTTTATATCGGTTTTTTGTGGTTAATAAATCGCGAGTATAAAATATAAGATGGAGGAGAAACTGGCACCGAAATGGCGACTTGCTCGAGTTCCGCGCATGTCTGAGTATATTTATAAACCGTTAAGTCAGATTACGTCAACTAGCTGCCGAACAATGAGGCTCTCGTGTTACAAGTCTTTCCTTCCTTCACCTGTTGAAGAGATGCGCGGCATTCCTGCTAGACAAGAAAGCGCTGCGAGATTTGTCTGGGTCAACCAATGACAGGGATGACGAGACGGTGACAGAGAAGACGCGCTTAGTTATGGCGGACGGAAGCCGTTTCCACACTCAGTCTTGTCGTCACGAGAATTATTTACGGCGACTTAGCTCCGACTTTCGCAAGTTTTATGACGGAGAAAGGCGAATAAATCACGTCTTGACTCTCCTACGATGTAAACAGGACCTGGTCCTGGAGCTAAGATAATCTCCAAAAGAAACTCCCCCAACAAATAAAGGAATTTCTTTAGCATTACAGTTAAATGTCAATAATGTTTAGCTCTTGCCAGCCATTCAAATTCGAGAATAAATTTTGGTTACAAACGTTTCAAGCGTGTTCAAAAATACCATTAGTTTAAGTACGAAAAGAAATTAATGTTTTAAATTCGTTTCGATTGATGTCTACAAATAGAATTCGTTGAAACGTTTGTTTACTTCTTACATAGTAGTTCTATTAAACTTAAGTGTAGGCGGAGAGTGCGATATTCTCATTAGCAACTATCTTCACTACATACAACGAAAATATCATAGAAATCAAAGCAGATTAATTAAACGACCGAATAATCTAATATTAATCCATAAATTCTACAAAGAAGAAGAAAATTTCTATGGTAAAAACAATCAAAAACAGGATTTAATAATTAGTTATATAGAAAGGAATTGTGAGTGTGGAGAGTTATCTGCAGCAGCGTGGCGGAGCTTATTACTAAAAATGTGTGGCACCTAGATCCGAGAAGATAACTATCTAGAGAATAAACCAAGCAGCTGCATTCCTCTCTTTTCATGGAAATGAGTCCATTCATCACCATTTCAAAAATTAGAGTTCGATCGGTAGAAACAATCTGGGAGACGGCGCTGGACGTAATCTTACAGAGCAATTTGAGAAGATTACTTGTCTTTTTAAAAGTAGAGCAGCAGCTCTCTCTCGCTTAGTCGGGTGGCCAACAACGAGGCGGTATGAAGAAAGCTCGGCTACAGTTCATTGGACGTGCACGCGACAGGCACGAGCATGCTATACATCGGCCTGCTGCCATCCCAGTGTAGGGGCGGTACCGATTCCACCATCCACGTCCTTTGGAGACATCTGGTGGTAGAAAACACAATCTTCATTTTTCTTCTTTAAATATTAAAAATGTTTTTAACTCTGTTTTCGGGTATATCGTTTAGAGACGGGAAATTTAAAGAAAGATGGGGTGGCGGATATTGGGTTTACTCCAGGGAAGGCGGCTAAATAAATCATAAAGAAAACAGTCCGATCTAGAATGCCCGCAACACCGCGGCATTATTTATATCCGGTTGTTTTGGTGGGCAAACAAAGGTGGAAAGTATGTATTCACATCATTAATTTTCCACGTCGGTTCTGGGGAAAACACCGGTCACTTTTTCAATAAAGGGAACAGAAAAACAGTAGGTGGCTTCTCCTTTCCGAATTAAAATCTGGAAGCGGAAAGAAACAGAAAATCAAACATGTCGGAAACAGCCGCTTTGACTAATCTCCTACCGCCAATTGTCAACAGCAGATGGATTAAGTCCGTCTCGGTTTCGGACACATTCCATTAAAACGTCCCTCGTCGGTATTTTGGACAAAAATATATGGCAACCGACATCTTTCTTTCCGGCGGATTGAAAGTGCTTGCTTACAACCAACTTATGGTTTGCAATGTCAGCAATCTTTCTCCAAGAGATGGATAGTCCACTTCGATTCTTTTATGAATTCGTTAAACATAATTTTTATTCCGATACGTAAACGGAGAATGTGTTATATAAATCACATTTTCATTTCCTGCCCCTAATCCTAACACAGAATCGAAAATTTAAAAAAAAGGGATTTGATATATTAAAAAAATACCGAACATTGATGTATCATCATGATTAGCATCCAGTGAATTTTTTTTCCGGGAAATTTTAAATATTTTTGAAACTTATTCCAATTCTGAAAATTTTATAGAAGTCAACATAAACACGATCTATCATTATTAAATTAATAGAAGAACTAGAATAGAATGATCGCCGTACATTATCGATAGCCATACTTGTATTATGAAAATAGTAAAATAGTATCATAAAAATTGTTCTTTCGCTATTCACGAAGAATATAAATTCTTAAAATCAATATTAAACTTATAAAATGCGTACACAATTCTGTATGCTGTACACCATTCGTGGTTAAATAGCAAGCGTACCAGATGTCAACGACTGGCATTATACTGTATAACTTCTTCACTAGCGCCATCTCTTGACAGAATGGTTTACTGATTTCTAATACGTGCGGCTAATTTTAGTTTTAAAATGTAAATATTTAAATTTAGTTTAAAATAGTTTCTTTTTTATTTATAACTTTTATTATTATTAAATAAATTCAATAAATTAAAAATTATATTTATAAGTTTTGCTTTAACATTAATGATCAAAAAAATGAAAAAAAAAAAAAGATTTGCTGTTTGAAACCTGTCATTGTGAAGAAAATTAATTCCAAATCTATAAATATTACATTTTAATACAGAAAAAAGAAACCAAGTGGAAAAAACTTTATTATTTTAATAATGTCTCTGTTATAAATCTGTTTTTTGACTTATAAAAACTGAATATTAGTCGAAATAAGTTCGCATCAATGTTAGACATACCGAATCCCGTTCCAAAAACTTGATAAAAATGGCAGTTGCAAGAAACCCATTTTATAATGATTTTGTGAATTTAATGGAGACAATGAATGGATGATGTATATTATCTAGGAGAACTGAAGCAGAGATTGTGGAACAACTTGGAAGCATCTTTAATGGAATGCGAGAAGACAAAAATTCTTTCAGAGCACTCTGGCAGTTTTCCCCTCCTGGCATCTGGGAATGATGAAAAGATGCTTTTAAGTCGAACATCTTTCCGTCGATATCTAATGGATGTTTTATGCAAAGCGTACAAACTCGCCATTAATAATCAATCAGTAAATCGAAGAACAATACAAATATTGAGCGAATAAAGAATGTAAAAACAAACATGGGGTACTTATCCTTGTCTAATTTATATACTCCCTAATGAGTAGAAGTGACAAAATAAGCCATTCGACAAGCGAGTCGTTTATTGGCCAAGTAATAGCCTAGAATTCGGAATTAAAGGTCAACCGACAAGGGCAATACTTTATCTCAGGTCGTGTCGTCATTCGGGTTGACCAAATCGCCTGGGTATGTCTTCAGCTGTACTTCTCCATTAAAAGAATACTTTCCGCTAAGATCTTTTTTGACCCTAGATCGCCAAAACTACCAAACTTCAACCAATTCGTTTCCTTTTCTCGTTACTTCCGTGTCTACTTATTAATTGGGATCGAAAAGTTCAAACTCATGAATAATTGATGAACGCATCGTGTCTGGAGAAGAAATTCGACTTGGGCAGTACAGATATCCGAACTCATATATCTTAACTGCTATCATTCGCCTTTAGGAAACAGAATTCATGTTTTTATTTTGGTTTAATTGATGATTGACACAGCCACATAGGTACCATTTTCTTCTGTGATCGTTTTCTTGTTAAGCTAACAGTCATTAATAAGAAAATTAAACTGGAAAATCGGAATTAACGAAAATTAAAGATCAATTTATATTTATAATGGTCGATTAATCTGCTGTATTGAATATTTTTTTGTATATTGACACAATTTATGTTACAGTTCTTTAATTATTAAGAAGAAAGGTTCGCTTTTGTGTAAGATTACTTTAGTGGGAAAAATTGCAAATTTTATATTCTCTCTCTACATACGAAAAATATAACTTAATTAAAATTAATAAAATATTTTATTTAATTTACCTACTTTAAAGGCTTTCTTTGTCAAAATAAACTGAAAAATATATGAAAACAGCCTGTAGAGATCCGCTAATAGACGGGTGAGAGAATGAAGTCAGCCATCATTTAATAAGTAAAAATAATTTTATTTTTAACATATACACGAAATATTTTATTAAATCAAGAAATATTTCGAAATAAATCTTTCTTACGATGACGTTAAAATCATAAATTTAATCAAATTAATACGAATTAATTTTATTTTTGGAATTCATAATTCGTGTCATTCGTAAGAATCCCGTAAGATTTGAAATAATCTCTATTTTCGTGCTTTATCGATTTATTTTATAATCGACGCACTGTATAACAACATATTAAACTATAAAATCAATATTAGCATAAAATAAAATTGTAAACAATGTTATATATTTATCTAAAATCTTTTTTTATTCATCTCCTAACCTCGAGATAAACAAAAATATTTTTATAGAACTACAGCTAGGAAAGATTCTATACTTAGAATTGAGCACTCATAATGATCCTAAATCGTATTTAATCACTATTACTTTCCAAAAATATCTAATACGAGATTGAAGAGTTAAAAAGAATATTAAAAAACTTGATTTAAAGTTACACAGTTGAGTACGGAGCAAGAATAAGTGATTTTGATGATCGATTTGTATAGACGTTGCAAGAACTCTAAACATAAATTTTCAACAATATTTTTTTCTTACACTTTTACAGCTGTTTCTCGATGTCTTGGCTCAGAGTTTAAAATTTAATATCTTGGCTGTTAAACAGTAATATTTTTTGGCTGTTAAAAATTTTCATTATATATCGAAGATATTTGGAAACATTTGCATTTTCGGTGCGCTTCAAAGTCGAACCAGTTAATCTAATTAAACGCGCCAAAGTTTTTTTTTTTGTTTGTTTATATCTTAACCGAATTTTTATAAAAATTAAAAATATTCATTTAACTTTAATTATGCCAATGCAAAGATTTAATCAATACCAGATATATTTATATAATTAATTAAGAATAATGTATGGTGTAGAAAACCTTGAATAAGATAATAATATAACAAATAAACGTATATTTGCGACATAAACGACGATATAATATAATTACGTAATGGCATTTCGACATCTTGTATAGCAGGCCTGTTGTATAGCAATCAAAAACTAATATATAGATATATATGTAACCGTTCGAGAGTGTTGTTATTGAGAAACAACTATTATTATTTCAATTTTATCACTAATTCTAAATTCTTTATTGATTAGAGATGAATAAGAAGAAACGTTTGTGTGATAACAAGACAACTTCATATATTTGTAGTTAAACTATGAAAGTTAGCAATTTTTTTTTCCGCTATAGTGTATGGAGTTTGAAGAGTCCAAGATCGAAATTTCTTATCAATAAGTTTATTCAAGTTTAGGAAGGCATTGTTTAGTACAAAAATCATTAATTAAGTGTCATGCCTTCAAAAATTCGCGATTTGATAAAGTAAAATCTTAAGAAATTTTCTTCTAAAATACGACACATTTAACAAAAGAAAAATTAGATCCATTATGAATATGTCTCTAATCTTCTCCCATTGAATGTATGCAAATATAATTCTCATACCAACATATTTGGCTCAAAGATTTCAAGATTTTTGAAACGTAAAGGATGTAAAGCCAATCAGTGATAGAAGAGAAATGGGTTTTACATCATCTAGAGGAATAGTAACTCGAGAACATCTTCATCAAACAAAACTGAACAAATTTCGAAGAATGAAAAAATAACATTAAGCTATTATTTTAAATCAGTATGAAATATTTACATACAAAAAAATTCATAAATATAATAATTCATAACCATTTAACTTTAAAAATAATACAGTATTTTTTAATAACTTATTAAAAAAATTTTATCGCCATCAAAAAAAAATAAAATAAAATAAAACGTTTCCATTGCATTTCTGATTCATAATTCATAACTGATATCGTATAATTCTCATACAGCAACTATCAAAATTATTGATCCAAATTAAAAATATATAATTACAATAGCCATAAACTTAAATAATATGTATATCATATAAATTAATTCTTAAAACTAAAGAAGAAATATATGTATAATAATGAAACAAAAATTATATTTGAAATTTTCTTTAGTCTAGAAAAACAGTGATCTTAATTATGCTTAGAAAAATAATAAAGCTAAAATAATTGCATCGTCTTTTATATATAATAGACTAAACCAGTGGTTTCAAAACTTTTTGTATCTACGCCCCCTTTTTTCATGAAAAAATTAATACACACACTCATTTTCATAACAGTCTAATTTTGTAAATACTTTCCAACTTACAATTTAATACTACAAAACAATATATTTTGTATAAATAAAGTTCTTATACATAAAAACGATATATATTTATTATAGTGTGATAATTTTTAATACAATTAAATCTTACAAAAAAAATGAAAAATAGAATATATGTTTAATAGAACATAATATTTAATGTCATGGGTGGGCTGATTTTTCAACACAAATTCTCTCAAATCGGGATGTCATGGAAGATATTGCTACTCGCCATTCTTTTTCAAGCACTAAACGAGATCGATAGTTTTGATTTTAAAACATCTGCAGAAAGTTTCTGGGTCATGGATATATATATTTATAATCCTTTTGCGAAATTAATTTTTTTGTTTGTTTGTCTTAAAAAAGATGCTTTTGTTAATTCTTGCGCTTCCTCTTGCCCATAGATACTCACAAGTCAGTTTGGAAAATACTGGCCTAAACTATAAGAATAAATTACTTGAATAATATAGAACACGATATAATATATATTGTCCTATTTTATATTGTATAACTAATCAAATAATAAATATATTTTGATTTTACGTACTTATAAACGTAGTAATGAAAGCACAAATATAAAAGAAAAGGATACAGAAAATATAGTAGAAAAATTATTGCATTTTATTAGTAACTTTATTATGTTACGCTTGAGAAACACTATCAACAGTACTTTCGAAAGGGAATTAATATAAAATTATCCATTTTTTTAATAGTATGATGCAATCATTTTGGCCACATCTGTTCAAAAATAATTTATACAAAAACTTGTCATATAAATAAACTTTCAAAAAAAAAAAAAAATCTTGAATATCCGTTATGGTCACTTCCCACTAAATCAACTCAAATATAAAAATTAAATCATCGATAAAAATAAAGTAAATGATTGCAATAATTTCTTATCTGATAATGAATATACCTTTAATTTTTTTTTTATTTTTCCATATCCAATATCCGAAATGGCACAAATTAAAATTTCTCAGAAAATCGGAAGTTTTATTTCGAATGTCGAGAATCAAAATAGTTTGGTTCTATTTAAATACACCACTCAACTTTCTACAGGTTTTAAATACGATGCCATATCTGAAAAAAAAGACCGCTCAATCAGAATTATTACCATTAAATAACTTCTTAAATATAATTAATATAATAATACTTTGTTAAGAAGCTATTGCAAAATGCTTTGAAAATATTTCTCTCATTAAAACGGCAAAAGTTATTTATAACAGTTTACCGTCATGCCTAATTACGTTTGAAAATAACTTATTTTTCAAGCGTATTTTGATTTATTACTCAGAAGCAATGTACTGAAATATAGATAAACATTCAATGGCAAGTAACATTATAGCAGTTTTTACAAACAAATGACAAATGGTATAATCAACCTTTCTGACTATTTTCCTTGCGTTAAAAATCTTTCTTTTTCTTGCAAGAAGTTAATTTTAAATGCACCCCTCAACCAAACCAAAGATGAGTAAAGTTGCCTTTGAAGACTTTGAGAAATCTGGCTTATACAATATAGAAATTTTAAAATTAAAATCGTCGCCATCTTGTAATAAGATCATTTGAAGAATTTCAAAATTAGTAGATTACGCGTATTCGGATAGACAGATTTAGAAAAGCAACTGCATGAAATTGTTGTTATAAAATATATCTGAAATTTCTTTAACTGATTGGAATGTCATTCACGAATGAAAAAATAGTCTCGGAGATAAAGAAATAATGTTCAGAACGATTGCTATCTCATAAAAAAGACGACATAGTGCTCTCAAAATTAACAGATATTTAATTTACATAATAAGGAATGATCTGAAATTTGAATGCTCTTCAATTTTTTTTTTGTCAACGGATGACGTCAGTTTCCATTCAATTAGAATACTAATTGACGGGGCGAAACAAGCCCTTCCACTCCACCCTTGCGGAGGGGTCAGCCGGATTATGGAGGACAGGGATCGACGGGCGGGCCCGGGCTTTACGATAAATATTTTCAAGGGGTCCGGGCCCAGCTGGAAAATATTTATCATAAGGATACCTTGGAAATATAAAAGGGCTCCAGTCCATGATAAAATATTTATCATAAGCGGTCCCTTTGAAAATATTTTCTCTGGATGACGCGAGGTTCGAATCCGGCATCCAGGGTGGAAAGCCAAAGCATTTCCATAAGAACGACGCTCTTCAATGTTTAGTTTAGATATTTTGTATGAAGATGGACCAACAGATGTACAGAATAAATATAAGTAGCTAAATTTTTATTTAAAAACTGCTTAACAATAACAGATAATAGTTAGAAACTGTCAGTTAAGAAAAAGTTATGAATTCTTGACTATTTCATCTTCACACAAGTTATAATATTGCTAGAATTGGTGAAGATCGTTATCATCATTCAGTATTTACACTTTCTATCACCATTATAGGCGCATTACTCTAAAATAAAATAAATTCAATGACAAAATAGATTTATATGTATAAGGTAAAGCCGGGAGAGATGGCACACGTTTTGGGAAATTGGCCCAGTAGCCAGATTAATTACTTTAGACTATCGTTTTTTGTTTCCATTTGTTCTCTGTACATTTAGATACCCTGTTTTCGTGCACCAATATGAAAATAAGCAATACAATGTAATAACGAGAATAAAAACCAA
>WUQG02420677.1:0-39699 GCA_011317285.2 Androctonus mauritanicus | reverse complement strand
GTGCCTTTTCCAACTCGTGAAGAAAATTTTTTAGATCTTATTTTTTTATTTGAATTGCGATATCCGAGTTTGGACATCTGAGGGTTTCCAATCTGATCACATCCCTGTCTTGTTTACTTTGACAAATAATACAAATACAGATATGACATGACAGATAACAATTGTGACAGATATGTATACACCTGGCATAAGATAGATTGGGGTTTTTTTAATTTTTTACTTTCAGATATTGACTGGTCATTTTTATATTCACAGTCTTATTCAATTCAATAATTATTTGATATTGTTTATTCTATATTTTACAACATAATTGATGTGAGCTGTCCTAAAATTCGGAAACAAGGCTCCTTTGTCCCTTGGATAAACAGAAATATCCGATGGGCTAAAAATTTAAGAAATAAGTTCTTTTACAAATGGCGTACATATAGGGTTCAGACATATTCTAGATATAGATCATACAATAAGCAATATTTGAAACTAATGAAAAATGCACATGAAAATTATATCAAGTCATTACCTACTAAATATATATCATCATCTAGATTCTTCTGGAGGATTTTACCTTCCTTTACTAAAAAGGTTAGATTATCAAATAACAATCTCAATTCAAATGACATGATGGATGATCTGTTTAATTATTTTAAAAATAAGTTTTCACAGCCTATAAACAATAACTCTCAATATTCATTCTTTGAAAATACTCCAGACCATGTAATCTATAGAAATATAATTGACTGTACTCACTTTAAAAAAGCTTTACATTCCTTGAAGAGTTCTGCTATAAGGCCAGATTTAATCCCTATAATATTTTTCAAAAAGTTATCTTCAGAGATCATGAATCATGTCACTTTTCTATTTAATCTTTGTCTCATTAATACTTATTGCCCTTTACAGTGGCAATTCTCATTCATTAACCCCATTCTTAAACAATTTTTTTTCTTAGACGTTTGACAATTTAAAAATGTTATAGGGGAAATAGGATGAGAGTGATAGTTTTTATTTTATAATTATTTCACGCTATAAAAATTTCAGTTTGAGAATAACAAATACTTCATTATAAAGAGCATTTAGTAATCTCTTCACCAGTTCAAAACATATTTTATTCGATTAAAATTAATATTTTTAAAAAATATTTTTCTGAACGATGTCAATTATTATAACCTACTTCTCTGTCCTGGTAGGTTGTAACATTACAAAATTTAAAGAAAATATAGCCTGTATCCAAGTTTGTTTTTGCACTTAAATTTTAGGATATAATCTAATAAGTTTCAATTTAATCCTTTGATGAATAATCAGAATCATGGTTGTGGCAAACATAGAAGAAATTACCTGCTGTGTATTCTTTCACTTCCTTTCTTACCCATTGCATTGGATTTATTATTATAGTCGAGAACAGTTATCAAAAATTTTCCATTACTATATCTGTTATAGTTTTCATTATAGATGAAATAAAAATACTTTTTATATTTGAATTGTTACTGCTTGGATATTTGATGTTTGTGAATCGGTATCACTGATTTAGATTATACAATCTTCCCCATGTTCCATCATTTTGATTTGGAAAGCATCATCACAATTAGACTTAATATAATAGCGAAGATAAGTTCTTTTATTATCCTATAAGTTGTTATATGGCTGTTATACAGAGACAATTACTAACAACTGAAATGAATTTTTAACAACTTTTAAATCGACTACTATTTAGTTTACGTCCCTCTTAAAACGTTTTTATTGAATCAATCGCGTTACATTTGCGTCAGCTAACTGACCAAAACGTGGTCAATGATGATCTTTACTAGGCAGATTTTCTGTGAAATTTCAAGATTTTCGGCAAATTAGGAATGAATACTGATATCTATTACAACCAATCTGTGTTACTTCTAGTCCCGGTCTCTCCTATTATAATCTAAAGCAGTTATAACAGCTATCTTAAAAAAAAATGATTGATTGATAGATTTTATATAGACAACTTCAACAAAACTGTTTCAATGGATTTCTTTATTTCTTTTTTTTTAAGATAGGATAGACTAAATGAAGAAAAGTTAATAAGAGGAATAGGACAAGCATATCAGATTGTTCAGAATTTAGTTAAAGCATGCATTTATTTGTATTAGATCTGCATATTGTGTCATTATATTAAATTAATTGTTTTTAAATTATTATTAAAGAATACTACTATTTGAGAATGCTGAAATGTACAAACTCGATTAATATCAATTTTTTAGTACAGTGTTTTCTAAACTGTGAGGCATGTCCCACTAGGGGATGCTAGTCTATTGCAAGAGGGCGTGCAAGAATGAACAAAAACAATTTTTGAGGCAAACAAACAGAAAATAATTTCAAATGGATGCCAAAAAAATGAATCACAAAAGGGTTATAAATGCATATATCCACATATCCAGAAACTTTCTGCTATAGTTGTTTTAAAGACAAAATATCGATCTCATTTAGTGATTGAAAAAGAATTGGGATATCTTCAATGACACCCCGATTTGAGAGAATTTGTGCTAAAAAACCAGCCCACTCATCACATTAAATATTATTGTATTAAACATATATTTTATATATTAAAACACATATATTTTTTTGTAAGATTTGTTTAATTGTATTAAAAATTTTTACACCATAATAAATATATATATTATGTATAAGAATTTTATTTATACAAAATATGGTGTACTGTTTTGTAATATTAAATTGTAAGTAGAAAGTATTTATAAAATTAGACTGCTATGAAAATGAGGAGCGTACTAATTTTTTTATGAAAGGAGGGGGCGCAGACACAAAGTTTGGAAATCACTGCTGTAATATATAAACTTTTTAATTTTCATTAAATTGTTTAATGCAGAAATTAATTCTCTTTTTTATTTTAAGTAAGATTTATGTTAGGCATAAATATATATCTAATTGTTATATATGTACGTAATTGTTTTTCTGTTTTGGTTAAAACGTCATAAAAAAAACGTAATAAATTTGATGTAAGATTGATAAAGCATTGTACGGGCTATAGTATAAAAAAAATTGATAAATGATTTCCGATATACCGTTTAGAGGATTTCATCGTTGTAGCTGTAATTATTAAAAGGGAAATATAAAACTTCACGAAATTACTTCGTTCCAAAACAAGAAATCGAATCCCGGATGTTTTCATTCCTCGAATATTTTTAGTTACCAAGAATCGAGTTTTTCAAAATTGATTCTCGTTTCTCGTCATTCTTAAACTCTTATCCTAAATCTTAATCTTTTTAAATTGAAACTATCATACCAATGATACTATATAGCAATATCACGTATTTCTGTTACAATACGATAACTCCTTCAGATTTGAATACAGTATAAAGTGCTTAATCTTGATACACCATCCCGATATAATCTATAGTATAATTTGAAATCATTGTAAAATTCAAAACAATTACTATTTTTTTTTTTTTTTTAAGTTTCATATCTTCAAAATTCTTAACGTAATTAGTCTATCAATTGCTTACATTTTTTTTATAAATGTAATTAATAATAATAATAATGATGAATAAATGTTATGAATTATTTTTCATGTTCATATCCAATGAATTTAATCGTTTTAGATAGATCGTTTTAGAATCGTTTACATAACTAAAATTCAACTGAGTGATTACGGATTCGTTTTGATTTTGCAGCAGTCGTTTAAGAATCCTGGGATTCTGCATGCATTTTTCAAAAATTATGCAAAATTCTATATTAACTGAAATATTGCTTTAAAATTTATATTGCACGAATAGTAGGAATATAATTCTTTTCATATTGATATCCTATATCTAAAATTCAGTAAAAATTCGATTATTTACTTAAAAATTTGACATCTGTAATTGAAACTAATAAATAGGGAAGAACGGGTAACAAATTTACATTTTTCACATATTTGCTACTTAGAGTTTCTTTCTTAAATCAAATTGAAAATCATTGGTCTAGAGATATAAAATCTGCCTAATTCCAATTGAAATAGTTTCAGATGAATCCTAAATTATTACTAGAATCCATTATTAACAGTAATATCTAATGGTGAAATTAGTCATCTATTAATATTTCCATAATTCATTTTACTATTTAAAAGAACATATTACAAAATACACAGTGGGGAAATTGAATCTTTTCAAAAAACATAGAAAATTAATGCTGAAAACAACATAAATTGAACAGAGACATAAAATAAAAATAATACTTTAAAATTTCAATACGTGTAAAACCAAAATTAAATTTTATGTTTCGTTTTTCTATAAATTTAAATAAATTTTCTATAAAAATATTGTATTTTATGTAACTAACAAATTAATAAAAAATTAATGCAAATTTTTACATTGAAAACATATATTTAAATATTTTTCTATTCCTTCATTCTTTATTTTCTGTTATCATTTCTATCAGAGATTAAATAAACTAATGATAATTTATTTCATTGGTTACCGTGTTTATAGGCTCAGTTTAAAAATTATATATATATTTAAAATGATTAAATAGACAAGCTTCTCTCTTTAGGCCACATTTGTAGAAAATGAAACGTTTATTTAGAAAAGTTAATGCTCTCGAAATCAATATAACTCGAGATTCAAACATCATTTCAAGTTTGTTAGTTTCTTCTGCATTTCACAATCACAAAATAGCCATTATGGGATGATTTTTTAATATTAATAAAAATATGAAAAAAAAAATTGTTCTTTGAGAACATTTATTTTAAGTGATTATGCAAAATAAATTATGTTGCAATTTACTATCTACTCAAAAATGAACAGTAGTATTTAACTTATTTTAGAAATTGAATTTATATTGATAAAATATATATATATAATATACTGATACATTATTATTTTCAGTTCATTCTTTGAAAAATCATGAATTGAAAATTTTCAATAATTTAGGAAATCGTAGAGAATAGTTAAATTCAAGTATTTGATAAAGATCTTGCGAATTTATTAATAAATTGTAACAGTACATTATCAAATCCATTTTCTACGAATTAATCTATATTGTTCGTAATAGAAATATGGCTTAAATCTACGATTAATTCATAGATTTCGATTAAATCGATAGGATAACAATATTGTTCTATTACAAATTTTGTAAAAAATTATATCTCATTAAAGTTTTTCGGTTCATGTTAAAAATAGATGATGAAAGCTGCAATAGTCAACCATGTCTTTGCTGGACATTTGTTAGCTTACCTTTGTGTGTGTAAGAATTGGAACTGACTGAGTATTGATAATGTTGGCAACAGATAAATAAGCGAACTGATGTAGTTAAATGAAATAAAAATACTATATGGTCTATAAACGCTAAAAAGTACAAGATTTTTCATTGATTTATTTGTATATTTATTATAATGATCTTATCAGATTTTAATTACATTTGAAAATAATATAATAATAACCTATATGCAAAAACAAATAAAAATAGTTATTAAAACTTTTAAGTGGAATATAAATGATATTTGCATATACGAATACTGTACAATATAAAAACAGCATATAGAAAATTCTTTGCACTACTATTGATTTGAATTTTTAACAATTTCATTTTAAAGAGGGGGGAAAAATACTTATCTAAAATTTAAATATACGAAATATAAAAACTAAATTCTTCCGGGCATTTTTCCAAAATATTTGAAGCTTGAAAATCGTAAATAAATACTGAAAATATTTAGATTTAAAAACAAATTTCTCTAGAAAATATTTTTTTAAAAAATTAGAAAAAAAAAAGAATTTTTTATGTTGTTTAGTTATATTATGTTGATTCCAGACTATTTGTTGACGTTTATATCGTGTTGTATGAACTGTCATATCAATTTGATTTATTTCTTGCAAGATCAGTACTTATTATAAATAACTGAATAAAATAGGAAATTTGTATGAATACAAATTTCCTATTTTATTCAGTTATTTATAATAAGTAAATAAATAAAAGTATTATTATTTTTTAATATAAAATAAAAAAGATATTCAATACGATATTATAAAAATATAATATTTAATCAAATTAGAATAATAATAATTTTTGATTACTTAAATTTAATAATTTTAATTCATCAATATATTAAATATTTATATTATTAAACAGAAATTTAATTTTCAAAATTTATAATAATAATGATCTGTTTCTGACGGTCAAAGGAAAATAATGTTTTTTTTTTTTTTTTTTTCAATTCGCAGACATCTGTTAATGACAATGGACAAATTAAAGAATTCAAAAGGAATAAGGATTTAAAACCTTTAACCAAAAAACAGGGTACTGGCGCTTTAGATCCTAGCATGAGACAAGTTTTGGAATTTCAAAAACAGATTTATTTTCCAGGTAAAGAAAATAATTTTATTATGAAGTTTTATGTTGATATTAACGAAGAAAATAATTTTTATAGTTTTAAAATGTGTATTAAAATTTAATCAATGGAAATAATTAATAATTTTTATTGTAATTAAATATATTATATTTTAATATATAGATTTTTTTCTCCTTGTATTTATTAAATGGTATAATTTATTTAAATATTTATAATGTTTTAAAATACATTTTTAAGATAAATGACTATCTTGTTTTCAGTTGATTTATATCTAGTATACTCTGTGCAAACATAATGCTCATACTCATTATTTATTCATGTAATGTAACAAAAAATACGACATAAATATAATAAATTTACCTACGATAAAAATTTTAATAAAAGAAAAATTTGTGACACATTAAATTTGTTAAGAAGATAACATTTCTGAGATATTGATTAGAATATATGAAACTTATTGCATATTTTTCTTTTTTTTTCATTTTCAAATTTAATTAAAATTAAATTATTATAATAATAAATGAGTACACAATAGTATATAGTAGTAAGGATATGTCAAATTTTCATTCCTTTGTAAAGTTATTTAAAAATGAAATTATTCTTAATATTTTATTATAGAATTTTTTAAAATTACATTCAAATATACTGTAATTTATTAATGTGAATAGTTAATATATATAGTATAAAAATTTAATTTAATTTATTTTTTATATTTTTAAAAGTACTTAAAATAATTTTATTAAATAGAAAATGTACAACGGATATTCTTAAATCGCATTATTGAATATCAGTTATATTTTCAATAATGTTGCTAATAAAAAAATTAATAATAATCTAATAACAGAAGTTACGTTAAAATAAACGTAACCAACAGAATTATATTTTCTTTTATTTCTTTCATAAGTATAAAACAATTTTGTATTATCAACAATCAAATAAAATAAATTTGATGTTCATTGGTGCTATTTAACTTTTAATGTATAATTTACAGTAATGTAAATATATTATATTGACAAGTGAGTGTATAATATCGTTAAATTACGTACATAATACTTTTAATATTACATATTAAAACGTAAAGGGATGTTATTGTTTTAATTTTTAATTATACATGATTTTTGATTTTTCTTAACAAATTATGAATAGCATCATTATAAATAATTTTGCTTTAATATTTGTAGAGTAACATTTAAAAATAATTAGCTGCTGTATTTTCAAGTCTTCTTATTATAATGAATTAATTAATAAATATTACGGATCGATTGCTATTCAGAAATATCTTAATGCTTTTTTATTGCGTATAATGTTTTACTTTCGATTAACTTCTAAGTCTTGATGAATAATCTATATATATGTTGTAAAAAATAAAGAACAATAGCTATGTCACTTAGGTCTCTTAAACTTTTCCATTCAGAGACTCTTACACATCAATGATTAAAAGCTTTATTTAAGGTGTTTAAAGTTTTAATAGTTCAGTGAACAAACAGTATTGTTAAAAGAATAGTATTTTCTATGCTCAAGAGGAATAAATTTGAATAAAATTCTTGTTGAGGTTTGTTCAAAATTTATGTGCAAAATATTAAAGAAGACTACTAAACAGATAGTATTGTATTAAAATTTAAAGATCATGGTTTTGAAAAAGATAATAGAATTTAAATTGGCGAAATTTAAATAGTTTTGTGGATATGTATATTTTTTTATTAATTTATTGGGAAACATTGAATCTGAAAATATTAAATTTAAACAGGCTGCATGTAATTTTATTTATAACTTAGCTTAAATTGAAATTTAAATTTCTGTTCATATAAATTTTTGATTGATACATTTTACTGTACAAGCAACAAGTTGTTATACATCAGTATACAATGTATTTATGTTTTAATTTAATTTTATTCTGTATACGAATACACATTTTAGACTATACTGTATTTTAATTTATATTTCAATCAAGTTATCTAAACTTACATAAAATTTTCTATTTTGTAAATCGTGTAAAAAAATAAAATAAAATTATTATTTTATTTCTACTATACATTGATTAATGATTACTGTATATTGATACTTACTTTTCTATAGTTTATTTGAACTATAGGCCTAAATAATAATTTTAACAATCATAATACTTATAAAAACTTTTTGGTTAATATATATATATATATATAATTTTATAATTTTATAATTTTGGTCATAATTAATTAATAAAAATTTAAACAAAATTAAAAATCGATTTAAATATGCGAAAAATTTCCTGTAAAAATACAGTATTAGTACAGTAATTTATTAAGTATGAATATTTGAATAGATAGAAACACTCCTCCTCTCTGAATATCTGAAAATAAATATATATTATTATATATTATTTATTAAAATTATTCCATGAATATACTGGAATCGTCAAGTAATATTGCAATCGTAAATTACATATTCTATTAGATTAATTATATCAACTTGACGGAAATATTTTATACAATTATATTATCATCATTTTACGATTGCTTTAGTATGGTCTTCACAAGTGAACTAATTTTCATTGAAATATTGGATTTTGTTTGTTTTTTTGCGTTAATAATTTATTTAAAATTTTTACTGTATTTATATCGTATTTTATTTTAAATAAATTAAATGAATTAAATGAAAATTCCTTTGCATATCTTTGAAATTTTTGCATATCATTTACACCCATAGTATATATTAATTTAGTAGATAAAAATCTTTACCTAATTTTTGTTAAATATCATAAATCAGAAAAGTAAATTTAAGTTTATTGAAATGATATTCATGCTATCAAAAAATAGATAAATACTGTATATTATTATAATTACCGTTTCTCCTTCGTCATTTTCATCAAAATATAAAAATTTTTTATATTAATGATGATTAGTCTCTCAGTTCTAGATACTGTATAAAGATAGATTATATGTAAAGCTTTTAAGTTTTTCAGAATTTTTATATTATTCAATTTATTAAAACTTAATATTATTTATGTATTTTGATAAGGGAGATAGACGTAACACAGTTTGGTTGTAACAGATGCTAATACTCGTTCCTAGTTTGCTCAAAACTTTTGAAATTTCACACGAAGATCACTAGTAAAGGTCTAACTACGTTTTCTCAGTTAGCTAACGCAAATGTAATGCGAGTGATTTAATAATAACGTTTTAAGAGCGACATAACTAAAAAACAAGTTGATTCTAAAGTTGTTTTAAATTAATTCCAATTGTAATAATTGTTCCTGTGTAGCAGCCATGTAATAACTTTTAGGATAGCAGTGTAAACTAACATATCTTCGTAATTACCATATTAAATTTAACTGTGATGGTGACTTCCAAATTAAAACGGTGGAACCCTAACATGAAACGTGAATAGGTTGTAATAATCTAAATCAATGGTGCCGATTCATAAACATCAAATATTTAAACAGTAACAATTCAGATGAAGAAAAGTATTTTTATTTCATGGGTAACGAAGACTATAATAATAATGGTGTGGGAAAAATGGATCCAATGCAGTGTGTAAGAAAGAGAATGACTAAGAATGTATAGCTGATAATCCTTTCTATGTTTGTCACAACTGTGATTCTGATTATTCAGCAAAGGATTAAACTGAAACGTATTAGGCTATATCTTAAAATTTGAGTTAAAAAAAACTTAGACACAAGCTATATTTCATTGAAATTATGTAATGTTACAATTTACTCCACAATGTGTTACAATTTACCGGAGAGAAAAGTATGTAACATTTGACATCGTTCAGAAAAATATTTTCTTAAAAATATTAATTTAATTGAATAAAATTTATTTTGAACTGGTAAAGAGATTAATAAATGAACTTTACAATGACATATTTGTTATTCTGTAATTAAAATTTTCATAGTGTGAAATAATTATAAAGTAAAAAGTGTTGCAATCGTCTTCAGTCTCCCCTATTTTAAAATAATTTAGCTAGTTTTTTTCTGATTTAACCATGAGATCAATTTTGCTTTTACTCAGGAATACTAGTAAAATAAGAGGAAAAATAATTTAAATAAAAAAATTCTCCTCTGTATAGGCATATATGCATTAAAATTTTATTAAAAATGAAAATTATAATATAATGCATTATTGTATTATTAAATTACACTATACAATACCATTATTTTGTTAAATAATATATATTATAACAAAATAATGTACTTGTTCTTTCAATAAATAAAGAATTTATTATATTTTTGACGACAATAATCTTTATTAATAAATATATAATATAAATAGTAAAGAGTTTCTTCCATTGTAGTAGAAAGTCACCAAATAAAAATTAGTGTGATTAAAAAAAGAATTGTATATTTTAAGAAGTTTAATCTTGTTTATAATAACGAAAGATAAATTAATATTGTATAGAAAATCTGAAATTAAACAAAATCAAAATTGAATAATTAAAAAAAAAAAAACCTTCATTACATAAAATTATGGAATTGATTTAGTAATAATAAAACGATATTTTGAAGAAAGATGCTGATTAAATTTTATCTGATAAAAATTAGCTATGGAGTAAAGATCTGTTTCAATATTTTCTTTATAATAAATCTTTACTTCATAATATATTTAATTCTCAATAATATGTACCTTATTAAACGTCAAACGAAATATTTTTATTTTTAAGTAATAATTTAAACGTTTTGCTTCAAATCATAAAATTATATAAAATTATTTACGAAATATCATCAATTGATTTATATAATAAATAACAAGAATTCATTTATTTTTCCCAAAAAAAAAAAAAAAAAATACAACTGAATAAAACCATTTCTCAGAATTCTTTCATAAAAGATATTCGTAAGTTGGTCATTACAAAGTTTGAATGAATCATTGATTCTCTAGTAAGAAAAGATTGAAATATTTTAGCAAAGATGATGATTATTTTTTTTAATAATAAAGTAAAAAAGTTACGAAAAATATTACTAAAGTTATATGTTATTAAATGCAATTATATAATTTTAGATTTTTATTTTCTTTCATATGTTATTGACTAATGGAGATTATTTCATTGTTTTAAATTAGAAGAATTTTTAAATGTAATTTTTTAAGTTTATTATTGATACTTATAATATTGAAAAGGAATAATCCATTTTGATTTTATTATTTAGAAAATCTTAAGAGATAAAAATAAACATAAATATTTTTAATATTGCCAATATTTTATTTTTTTAAATAATTTTTTATGTATCTACATAATTTTTTCTTTATAAAATATTCTGTAGTTACGAATATCATCATTCATTTCTGACATAATTTCAAAATTATCATTATAATTAATTTATATGCATTTATAAATAATTTAATATAACTTTTCTTTTGTAGTTGAATCATAATGCTAATCTGATTTTAATCAAAATGCTAATTCTTAATTATAACAATTAGATGACAAAGTTAGAAGTAGATATCATATATTTAGTGCTTTGGTGTTTCTTGATGGCCAAATACAACCTTTTAGCTGTGGTTGTCGAATAGAAGATAAACCAATAAGTGAATATAAAAATTACTCACAAATGACTTTGTGAAGTTTTTCTTGTGATTACAAATATTATCCTTATATTTTTGGAGCAGCGGAATATAACAAATCTAATAATTTCTCATCGGAATAAACTTAAAATCTACACTTTGATTTTTTCTGTTTTTTTCCGAAATATCAATTACATTATTCTTGTTATTATAAGAAATTATTAAATTTACAAATAATTCTATCCAAATAATAAAAAATATGATGAGTTTCGAAATTGGAATTGTGCTTTTTCTTTTCCTTTTTGAAAAATTTGTTGATAAATGCTTGAAACGTAAATTGGTATATAAGTTAATTATTGTTTAATTCAACTTATATTTCTTAGGACAATATTTATATTTTTAAAAGGATACTAATTACAATTAATTAATGCTGACTGAGTTTGTCTTTTATAAAAATTAAAAATAAACTTATTCTGAAGAAAATGTTTTAGAAAAATCGAGTGATTATCAGCTAGAAACATTTTATTGTATTAGATTTTAAAAATTTATAGCAATCATATAAGTTTCTTGATTTTATGAATTCAATATTATAAAATCAGCTCTCTAACATATATCAATGGTTATTTAAATCCATTTTTATCAAAAATTATGTTTATAGGAATAAAATCGATGCGAAACAATAAATTATGAAACTTTATATGGGTGATCTGCTATTTATTTCTCTTATCATGTTACTAATTTTATTCTATATATATTACAAATAATAAGTTTATTATTAAACATTATTAAAGACGGGATCTTATCCTTCTTTAAAAAGAGTAATCAACAAACTATTACATTATTATGAATTATGAGAATCAACTTGTGATAAAGTAACAAAAGTTGTTATCAATTATATCAGTTTTGAAAACTTTCCCATGCAAATTACAATATTTAATTGGTTGTTAATGGGAAAATTACTTTGATGTGATTTATAATAAATTTCAGTAAAGTATGCTATTCGATGATAGTTTCAAGAAATTAAGTTATTCAATGACAGCGTTAATCATTGGCACGTTTTTTAGTGCTTAATCATGATAATTGAGCTAATATATGTAATAATTTATATATATTATATTACATATTTCCAATGCTATACAAAACATGATACTGAATAAGTTACGCGTTGAACAAATTTTTAATATTGATTTATGTGATGAAGATTTCCTTTATTTATTAATGTTTTGGTTGGCTAAGTCGCCAAATCTAGCAAGAGAGAGAAATATGGCTGTGATTATTTTAAGTCTGTCACAGGACTGATCAACATCACTAATATGGTTAATTGAAGGATGGAAATCAATGGGCTGAATTAAACTTTGGACAAATTAATTAGAGATATAAGTTTATTGTCTAATTTTTCATCAATGTCTTTTTCCGTTAATATTTTATTTAGTAATTTGACTTATATCTCCCCCTCTGTTGTTTGACGTTAACTGGATAATATATGGAAGAGAGACATTCACTTGGAAGATCCAGGATGAATTTCGGATTCCACACATCCATTTGTTTCCAAGTGTCCGATCCTGTCCCGTTAATTTTTAGCTTTCACTTCAATTGATTCCCGTTAGGATTATCGTTCAGTCCGTGGTGGGTTTCGACAGAGCTGCCGCCATTTTAGTCGTTCCATGAATTTAATGGAAATTTTACCAAATCAAACTTTTTCTTGTTTTATATCTCTTTTCAGCCAAAAATTACTAAATAATAGGATTTCAACAATGGATATTCAGATTCATAATAGAATTGGCTGAAAGCTGGCAAAGAAAATCGACGAATTGTACACTGCTCATCTAAAAATACTATAGGAGTGGGATTCAATACTCAATCAGAATTATCCAAATAGAAGTCTTATGCATTTATATAATATCTGGTTATCGCATTTTATATAGCTTTATTATTTACACTGCTTTCCGTCCGTCAACAAGCCACTCACATTCATTATGGATCGACCGTCAGATGGACCCGTCCCTAGACCATTCCTGAAAAAAACTGGAGGTATGAGACCCAGGAATTGAACCCGGATCCCTATGGTGGAAGTGCAGCCCATTTCCATGTGGCATTCACCTGACTACTATAAATATTTGAATATTTTATAAATTTGAATCGGAAGATTCAAATTTCTAAAGTGATATTATAATTTTATACTGGTTTTATCATAAGCAATCTAGAGTCGGATTTCTGTTTAAAAAATCTGGAGATGTAGAATCTTGATTCGATTTTAGATTCTCCAAGCAAAAGACAGATTCCTTACCAAGCAACCAGCTGGTCGATTCTCATATAAAATCGATTAAACAAATTTGATTATTTCATAAATTATTTCATGTCTTCTTCCAAAAAATACTTTCTGTATTTAAGATACAATGAAAATACGATTCATCAATATTTTATTTCATTATTCTCTCAGAAAATCTATATTTAAATTCATTTTTATTAATAGGTAATAACATTTCTCATAAATTATAAAATGTGTTGAAAACGTTTATTACAAAGCTTATCATTTTACTAATTACATAAACCATTTAAAAATACTTTTATTACCATTTATTTTGTAAAATTATCTTTAATTATTAATTACATAATTATTTTAGTTTAATTATGTATGCATTATATTAGAAGAAATCTGTTTTTTATTAAGTTATAATAGTCTGGCATGACAATATTAGCACTCATCTTCGTCATTGGAGGAAAAAGCTCACGCTATACTTTCCATATTAAAAGGTGAAGGAGAAGAATGTTAGCACTTTTATATATAGGATTACAAGTGTTTGGTTTAAGGTATTAACGAAATTCAAAATTAACGTGGCTTCCTAAAGTCCTGTTCTTAATCCAACAGACTTTTGGATAGTGTGGATCATCGAATCAAAACTAAACGAAGCATTTTTATCTTTAAAAGAATGTTGTCCGTCTAAAGATAAAAAATGAAAAAAAATTCCAAATATTTTATTTTAAAATTTTATCAAAAGTTTACTTAGGAACATTGGCTTAGTGTTGAGAATCAGCTTTCCCTAGTAGGCCTACTGGTCCGTAGGGATTCTGAAAATATTTGCATAGTGTTAAAACGAAAATAATTTAGCATTCCTGTAGTTGCATTAAATTATTCAAGCTGCTTTCCGAATCCATTTTCCATCATGTATTCTCTCATTCCACGGGGCATAAATTGTGTCTTCCCCAAACGATAGCTACTACTGTTACACCCTTGCTCTCGGAGGATTGCAATATGCGAAAGGCTGGCCCATTAGTTATTAATTTCTTTAATATATATATATATATATATATTCATCGAAATCACTTGTATCCAAATATTTTTGATAGAATGATGTTACTTTAAGCAGGCCATCTACTTGCTCATAATATAAGGAGTATCCCGATAGCTCACATGCTCTTATAAGCATCGAGGTTCCTTGCTTATGAAAAAGTCCAGCATATGGAATTTCACATGGCTTTCAGTTTTCAAGATAATATCCTAAAGTGTCACAGATGTTCTGCCGTTATCGATCGAGATTATTTGCAAATACTATACTAAAATGCGATTAGTCAGAATAATCAGTATTTTTTTTATTTAATACTATCTGAATTTCGATTGATATTCTAAAAATTTATTGTGAATATTATTTATTAAAAAGGATTCCTTATCTTTTTTTTACCTTTCCTTAAGCCACATACATTATTGAATTTCGACACAGTTAAATATATATAATACACTATAAATGTTAATTTAAGCCGGAATTTTTTGTCCTGATCAGCAGATTATGCATATTGCTTTTGTTATTTTAACTGCATACTTTTTCATAAATATCAGAATTATCAGTTTAAGATAAATTTACAAATATTTTGTTTAATAATAAATTATAATTTCTTTCATTTTTACCAAATTTGTTCATAAAATAAAAATTTATTCAAAACTTATAATATAGGTAAGTATAATGCTTATCATAAAACTTATTATAATCAATCATAGAAAGGTAATTTAGACAAATTCATAGAATTTATTTAAATTTTTATTATTCAGATTTTTTACATTGAAATTCCAATTACTTTCTATTAGTTCTAAAGTTTTTAAAGTTAAAATTCAATGTAATATACAACATATGAAAATATGCCGTCGCCAAAATTTAACCATAAAATCGTACAGAAATCATAAGCGTAAAGTGATCGTGCTTTGTTTAAAAACAAGAATGCATTCTGAATATATATATATACTTTTCTAATTTTGTCTTCTTGTAAAATAAAACAATGGTATGAGAATTGAGATAACTGAATGCATAGAAATGCTATAGATTAGATAGTTTTCGATGTCATAGGAAAAAATTTATTTTAATACTTTAAAATGTCATATAAAAATAATACAAAAAAAAATTTATAAAAGATCTATAGACTTCATGAATAAATTCTAAAACGAATGATACGAATGAAAATTCACTGACTTACATCGCTTATAAAAAGTAATAAAATCATAATAATACAGAATAAGAATAAATACAATAAAAGATAATACTTTAGTGTTAAAAAACAACACACTAAATTTTTATCTATATTTTTATATATACAAGTAATTCTCGTATAACAAGGAAGTTAGGTCGTGTAGAATCTTTTATAGTGCGAAATAGTTTTATACAGGATTAAGATTAACCGCAAATTGTAAATCATGTTAAAGTGAAAGTATTTGTACTTGTTATACGGGAGTTAGCTGTATAGCCTATATTAAAAAATACCTTTCAAGAGTATGCATTGTAGTTCATATGAGATAGTTTCAAAAATACTGAGTTTATGAAATTTCAAAGATCTCTGTCTTTTAATAGAACTTTATATAAAAATTTAAAAATTAATTTGTATTTAGTTTGCCTAACAAGAAAATTTCCTATAATTTGATTGTTCTACAATATTCGATTCTCGATATATTTTGCAAACAGATAATAGACAGAAAGACGAAAAAAATGATCCAAGTTTTATAAAAATAGCTTTATATTGAAAAAAAGATAAAGTATGGTTTTGTTGTCTGTGATAAACTATGATAAGAGATGAGTTTCAGTTTGAGAGATCTAAAAGTAACTTAATACTGGCGACTTTCCAAAAAAAATGAATGTTTTTCTTAATCTTACTACGATGAATACATATATTAAGACTTTAATCTTATTATCATTTAACGCGATCTTAATTTTGAAAGACGAAATTAGATAATTAATAAAAAATAAGATGCTTTAATTTGGTTGGAAACACGCTTTTTCGCTTTTTTTATTAGAAAAAAAATTCGATATTAACAGTTTTTGGATAAGATTTTTAAACTTGTATTAAAGAAGAAATTAACTTTTATACTTTATTCTAACCAGCTTCACTTGGAATAAAATTGAATCGTGTTAAAAATCTTAATTGATAATTCTATTTCTTTCAAATAAAATTTATTTTTATCGATAATTTTTTTTAATTACACCATTAAAAAAAGAAAATATGTTAGATAAATAATTATTGAAATGAATTTCTTTTCTAATAGGATTGGTTTAAAATCTTTTAACAATTTTCTAATAAAATGAGTTGGTTTCAAATGACGAATTAAAAAATAAAAATAAAAATACTCATTTTGTTAATCGAAATAATATATTAAAACTAATGAATTCGGTTGTTTTCTTCTTTTTTAGTTATTTAAATTTAATAGTTTAAAAATAAATAAACATTTGAAATTCGATCATTTTTAAGCATGAGAGAATAAATTTTATAGCTGTTTAAAAATAATGCTGAATAAAACTTTAAATTGCTAAAGTTATTATTTTTAAATGTTGTTTTTATATCAATTCATTTATTTATATAAACTAATACATTTATGTATGGGGCCTATACTCATAAAAAAAACTACTAGAGATAAAATGCAAATAAAAAATTACGTTTTTTTCTTCACAGAGATTTACTCTTAAAAATTGCATCTAGGACTTTCACGACTGAAAATTACTGGAAAAATGGGATAATAAATTTTATACTTTATATGTTTGTATTTACAAATTTATATAGGAAATACCTGTTTTGAATTTTTTTTTGTCCCATCAACATCGTTTAAAAACTGTTTTGACGAAATTTATTCAAACAATTTGCTTTATCTTATTTAACCTGCTTTTATCTTTTAAAAAATTGATGTTACCGAATTCATTGTAGTATAGAGTTTACAAATTAAATCTTTATACAAGAAAATTTTAACCATTATTTTTGGAGGAAAGAAACTTATTGAAAAAATTAAATCTTAACGTAATACAAAATTAAAATATTTTGAGTAAAATAGTACTTATTTATTAGAAAGTTTCATTCCAGTTTTATTATTGTTATCTTCAGAGTTGTTAGTGTTCGAAAATAATTTAATCGTAATTGAAATTAATTTAATTATTTTAAATATTGAATTTTCCTATTAGAACTTTTGATATGTACTTAAAATTTTATACAGTATTATGTAAATGGCAATGAATTATGACGTTATGCATTTTATATTTTTTCTTTCTTTAATTTTAGCAAATAAACAAATTTCATAATGGTTTAATCCATTGAAAATATTACAAAACACTAATAATAAAGTTTAACGACATTAATCTGTCTGCCGAATGTAATATTAGAAAATAAACATATTACAAGTAATTATCCGATAACAAAATTCCTGTTAGTCGAAGATTAATGACTCATAAAAACCAGATGTTTTTTCTTTACAATCATTTGTAATATTTTGGGTGTAACTAAATTATCTCTGAAAAAAAATAGATAAAAATAGAGTTTGGTATTTTATTAATGATAGACTATAATATTAATTAATCCTTGACATTATTAACATATTAAATTCTGATTAAGTAATAAAGATTTTTTTAATTATTATTTTGAAGAAATTTAAATGTAAATAAATAAATTAATTTTGTTTATTTATTTAATCCGCTTCAAATGAAAATACAGTAATTTCATTTTATGATGGTATTTGAATTATTAGATCTTAAATTTTTTTTTATTTGTTTGCAAGTTATACTTGCTTTACGGATTAAAGTAATCACAACTTGGAAACAAATTCATAAAGATAGTTTTTAAAATGTCAATTAATTGATATTTTTATAAAAAAAATCTCCAGCCTTAAATTTTCTTAATCTAATAATAATTATAATATCGATCTTAACAATTGTAATCATTCCTTTCGAAGTGAATTTCTTTAAAATGTTATACAGTATTTAATAAAGATTATATAGTTCTTAGATACTTTTAAATTATATAGGCCTAATATATGTGAAAATTTTAGATTTTAAATTTTTAAAATTAATTTGTGTAGATAATACTTTCTATAAGTAAATTAAAATTTTCATTTTATATGTTACCAAGTTTTTAAAGGATTATTAAACTGATTCAGAAACTTATAATAAAAGCATTATTTCTTAATGTTTTTCTTTTCTTCCAGATACTAGAGTAGAAATTAATAGCCCAGTAGATACTACCAGTAAACGTTCTTCAGACTTCTCTCCTCATCGTTCCCATTCTTTAATATCAAAATCATGGTCGAGCAATACCGTATCCAGATCTGTATCGCTTCCTGCAACAACAATAACGTCCCCAGGATGCAGTAATGAAGAAGAAAAGTCATATAGCTTAGCGCCTGTTAAAGGCGCAAAAATAAATTACAGTACGTATTGTTCTCTTTTAATCATAAAATATTATAACAACTTAATTATAAATAGATTTATGACTAATTCTTAATTTATTTTTCTTGAAAAATTATCGCATTAAGTTTTACAATTTTTATCGAAATTAAATTCCAACAATGAATTATCGATCAACGAAATATGAGCTTAATGTAGAATAAGTACATGGCAAGTGTCTGTATTATATCTCCTTCAGTTAACTTTCTTCTGAAGATTATTTTTTATTAGGTGGAACTGGACAATCATTTTTTGGAATCTCCCACACTTCATGTAATGACGCAACGACGCCAAAATCACTTCATCGTCTGTCATCTCATGAAGACTCATCTTCATCATCTAATCAGGAATTCGGATGACAAAGATCTCCACTACGAAAATTGTTTTATTCTTGGTTGGATTTCATGGTCGATGCCTTACTACCTCTATTTCCATTTTCTTTTTTCTGTTGATTCAGCACAATTTGTGAGAGTTTGACATTCGTCATGTGCCAAAATAACATATATATTATATATTTTTTTCGACGTGATGTCAAATAGATTCTATTTCAAGCGACTTGATTTCCCTTTGAAATGTGTTTTGAAATGGAAAAAATGATTTTGTGCCATTTAACTTTATTTTTCCTCAGATGGAACTCCTCTTTAAAGTAACCCACTGGAAAAATATGTATATTGTATATACATGTATTAAGCGTATATATGGTATAGAAATTTTAATTATTTAAATTTTATTCTAAATGTTTTACATTTTAATTTAATGCACCAAAACCACGATTTTATTATTATCGAATCCGCACAAGTTAGAAACTTCAAAGTATTAATCAAATATTTATTTTATAAATAAATGTAATGTAATTTATTAACTTTTCAAGCACTCAACTCTTTTTTTTCCTCTCTTATATATCGAACGAATTTCCATATTTAAAAATATTTATTGCTTACTTCATGAACGAGAAATTGTATACTTTCTCTAACTTAAATAATTTTATTTGCTTTGTTATTCAGTACTGTAAGCATATTTTCAGAAAGACAAATTGAACTATAGCTAAAATTAAAATGAAATAAATGCTACTTTTATGAAAATTAGCGGTTTATTTAATGAATTAATTCCAACACACCAAATTTTTAATGATCAGATATCAGATATCTTTCCCATGAATGCCTTTTAAATTCAGATTTAATGTTGTCAAGAAACCTCATACATCATACATAATTTAAAAAGTTATATAAGATGTGGAAATGCATCCAGTATATGTTCTATAAACCTATACAGTAACTTTTAAAAATTTATTTATTTATTTATGAAATTTGAGCAATAAATTTTAATATATATTTTTTAATCGTTTTGTCATCTGTAATTGGATATATTGGCAGAAGAAAATTGGATATTTTTGTGAAATTAACAAGATAAAATTTAGATATTTCCATAAATTTATTAGGATGTGTAAAAATATTAATAAAAATATTGTTAGGTCATTATTCTTTTTCATAACTGATCCAGATTTAATAATTTTAAAATAAATTAATAATTTACTAAAATATATTTGGATTTAAATTATATACTTTACAGTATTATACTTTTTTCTTTCATAACTTCATATCCTATAACAGAGTATGAATTTATGACAAAAATATAATGTATAGAACAATAGTTTCTTTTGAAAATATATTCATTTCATTTTAACAACTGATACTCTCTTCAAACCATCTCCGATTTTTTTTTATAAAAGAATTTTATATAAAATAACAATTTTATACTGGCTTTTCTTTTTATAACAGTGTCCTCAAAATTTTTTTCTTAGAATCTACTTTCAACAACAAGAATATTTTAATAATTCAAAGAAATGTTGTCTGTCTATAAATATTTAAGCAAAATAATAAAATTCGAAGATCGCAACTTGTATACTATTTTTTTTTTTTATCTGTTCCCTTGATATCTTGATGTCAAAAGGAATATTTCAATACTTATTGAGTATTGCTTTTTAAATGTTTTCTATTTAATATGAATTTGAAAAATAATTCAGTTCAATTTTTTTCTTAATTTTTAAATTAATAAAAAATTAACGGAAATAGAAATGAATTAGTTATTCTTCTTCAATTTTGAAGAAAATATTGCGTGATGTATAAGCGCCTTTATGTTCCAAAAGCTACGTAATTCAACATGTACTCTATGAAATTTTCTACAAGATCTAATTTATTCATTTTTTTTTTTTTTTTAAATTTAATGTTTACTGTATTTTGAAGATTTTCCTCAAAATAAAATTAAAAACAATCCTATTTATTTTAATAGCTTTCTTTTTTTTCTTTTGTTATATATAAAATTAATATTTTTTTTCTTTAATAAAAATAAAAATAATTGTCATAAAACAAATATAAATTTGTTTTATGTTGTAATATTTTTCGATTAATTTTCCAAAGTGTAATTTAAATTAAACATAATTAAGTGAATTTATTCATAGTTGTTATTATTAATAATTAAATGCGTTGATGCATCTAAATTGGATCATAATAATTTTAAAATATAAATAACAGCTGCTTTAATTAGCAGTTAATTAAAAAATACAATTAGACGGTTAAAATTATAAAATTCTAGAAAGTCAATATTAAAACAAAAATTATTTCTGGAGTGAGATATGAGATATAAATTTTGATTTTACACAAAAGCAACTACAATAATTTGATTTCAAGTAGTTTTCATTAATTTAATAATCATAAATGGATTTCTTAAAATTAATTATAATTATTGCATTATAAATCGGAATATGTATGAAAAGAAAGTAGTATGCATCAAAGTAAAGAAGAGATTTTAAATTTTAAGGAAAACTTCAGAAAGATTAACTGAATTTGTTTCAAAATAAAGATGAAATTTTCTTTTCGTATTGGAAAATAATTATTGTTTACAATTCAAAGAAAATAAATAACTTTAAAGTTTCTTCTTTCAATAATATTGTTTTATTGAAAGAAGAAACTTTAAAATCATTTATTAAAATGCTACTAACTCATTTGATGATAAAAAACCAGAGATCTAGGTTAGGAAAAAATAAAACTTCTCTCATGAAATATTCAAGTTTCTACGGAAGAATGAAAAGGGATGAATATTTGAGAGAATATATTCTGTAATTAGAAATTATCCTTGACATATATTTTTGAAGAAAACAACTGGATATATCGATCGATAATAGTTTTTCGTTTCGGTTGTTGCTTGTTCCATTTTCACATTAATATCTTATAAGAGATATAAAGGTTTTTAAATTCGGAAACAAACACTTCTTTCTAACATAAAACATTCATTGTTAATGATTAGTGAAATATGCTTTAATTTTAAATATTACATTAAATCAACAGTTAAGTTTAATAAAAATATAAAATTAACACAATATATACAGTGTATTGTTAATATTAAATAAATAATTGTTCTATATTATAATTAGCCAATATAAACATTAACATTATATAAAAGAATTACATTATATTTATTTGCTATTAACAAGATTATTATTAAAAAAATAAAAAATAAAAATATTGAATATTAAGGATTAAGGGATTATATTGAGTTTTCTGAGAAACTAATGTATAATAGTTTTATGTAAAATGATAATAAGGATTAGTAAACTATTAATGTAAATCCTATTGAAGATAGAATATACAAATATGAATAAAATTATTCAAAATAAAATATAGTATTGAAAGAAATTTGAAATTTTTGATAAAACTTGCAAAATTTGTTTTAAATGTGATAAAAATGAAATTTTTATTTAAGAGAAGAATTATCTCTAAATTAGTTTTTTAAATATAAAAATATGCATTATTAATATTATCCACTTAAACGAAGAAAATCATGTACGAAATTCAAATTTTTGATGAGTAAAGAATAATGCATTAAAACAAATTTGCATATAAAGCGATTTACGATTAAAAATTATGAATGTTAAAAAATATCCCAAAATGAGAATAACTTATATTATTTACGAGAAGAAAATTATGTCTTATATAATGAATCTAATATTTTTAAATTGATTACTCAGTGACATTCTTAATATAAAAACTTTTCAAAGAATCATTTAGACGATTTCAAGATAGAGTTCGCTTTAGATAAATTACTTTAAGTAATTTATCTAACGAGAATTGTACAATTTCAAAGATGACTTAATTTCTTAAATGAAATAAAATCTTATATATGGAAGACAGTTCTCGTTATTATGGTAATTTCTTAATAATTTAAAGATTTATTATAAATATAGAAATATTATTAGACATCATTTTATCTCCGAACAGAGTTCAATCAGAAATACACAAGTTAAATTTAAACTTATTGTACAAATACTGCATTTGTAAAGAAATTAAAATATTTTATAGTTGAATAATTTGAAATAAATAGAAATGTTCTGTTTGAACAACAAATTTAAAATTTTATATAACTGAAAAATTATGTAAAAGTAAATCGAATTAGAGAAAATTTATATTGGTTGTTGATCTAAGGTAAGATTATAAGAGTTAGCTAATTGTTAAATCAGATTTATTATTCTAATGTATAAACAACAATTTTAATTCTATTTATGTTTATTTTTTAAGTTTAAACTCATCCGGAACTATTAGAATTAACTCAGAAAAATGTGTGATGATGAAACAATCAGAAGTAGATTATATAAATAAATCGAGCGATAAAATTCAAATTGAGTAATTTGATATTATTATTGTTATAAAATATAAATAGATAAAATTTTTAAATATAGTAAATAATTATTGAGTAATTTTTCACAAAAATCATTGAAAAAGTATCCAGAGCATTTTAATATTTAGGAAAATCAAGTAATTTATTTATTTTTTATAGTTCAACACATTCCAGAAGATGATTATTTAGTATATTTTGTAATAATGGTATTTAAAAGAATCTTGAATCAATATAAATGTCAATGACATAAACTAATATTATTCACAATCAACAACTTATTAATAACAATTATGATGAATTACATGTTAAGTGAGCTTGATTGTCGTGCCATTATCAGAAGGAGTATAATAAGACACACTGCTGTAGTTCATAGAAATTCAGAATTTAGACAACAAGAATAAACTATAAATTCCTAATTTGAATTTAAAATATCTTTCAAACTAATACAGTAGTAAAATGTGACAGTTTTAAAAATTTCTAATTGCTGCTGTATTATATTTCATAGAACTTTTAAGTTAATAGGCATAGGAATAATCTAAAATTTAAATAGTCTGCGATATATAACTTTTGAATTATTTTTCGGATAGACTGGCGTATAAACTGATTATATAAGACAGTTCTGGTAAAAATTCGAAAAATCTTAATGAAAATGATAAAGACCAATATAATCTCTCTGAAAGATAATTTGTCACGATGGAATTTTAAAGGAAGTAAATTGTTTGATGAAACAACTGCAGTTTTGGAAACGTTTAGCAATAATCTCCTAGAATTTGATATTAGCATCATATGCATGAACTTTCTACAGAAAGTGATTGATGGTATTGAAATTGAAAGCACATTTTAAGCAATAAAACATGGATATATTTTTAATGTTTCTGTAAGAGACGAGAGAATTGAACATGATAAGAATTTGAACTTGTATAGATACTTGTTTCGAAAATAAATTGAAGATTATTGGGGATATTGAATTTAATTAACTAGTTCTTAAGTTTAAGAGAAGATTAGTAAAATTTTACGCGTATCATCTGAAATTCTAAAATCTTTGTTTCCAAATCTTACTGTTTACGAATCATAGAAAAATAATTTTAAATGAATAATTCTTTACTAAAAAATTGACTAGAGGTTTATCATTTTAATGAGATTAAAATTGGATTCAGAGAGAAGTTTTATCTAAAACTGGAGAATGAAATACAATTAAGTGCTACAAGTATTCTAATACTTGCATTGCAGAAATTATGACTAATGAAAATTACTTCAATCATAATGATCTTACAAGAATGGAACAATAATTTAAAAATTATAATTAAAAATAAATTTGAATTGATATTTATTAATTAATGTTTTAATGATTACTTACGTATTTTTATTTTTTTTCAATTTATGAACTTTATCATGTATTATGACGAAACTGGATAATGTAAATGGTTTAAAACGGTCAGAAAATTAGACATTAATGAACTCTACTTAAGACTGTTTATAAATTAGATAATGTTTATTAATTAGTTTTAAGAGATTAGGCAATTTAATTAGTTTTTCAATTTTATTATTTATTACTTAATTATATACCGTAACTATATTTTTTTAAGGTATTATGATCTTTAAAAATAATCCTGTTCCAGTTTTCAGTATTTTTTTTTATAAAAAGGTTTGAAAAATTGGCTTAATATGTATATTTTTGTGCGTAATCAAAAAAATTTTTTCTATTAGATTATGTATTACGTTTCTATAAATACAGGTGTCCCAAAAAAAATGTATACACACTACAGATAATCATAATGGCATATCTAAATTGTATAATAATCAGTTACACCTCAAAAGAATAAAATTTTAATGAGTTACAGGCTGTGAAAATGTATACATTTTTTTGGGACATCCTGTATTTACTAGATAAGCATATCGTTATCCTGTAACGTTAACGACAAAGATTATAAAGTTAAAATTTTTAAAAAATTTTATAAAAGTTATAAACTTTAAATAACTATTTCTCAAAAATAATTAAGTAAAATAAATAAATAAATAATAGCAATTATATGGCTACAGTTAAAAATTTATTTAATCAAAATTTGAATTTTAATATCTCTTTAAATTCAAAGATTCAATAAGACAGAACTTATATTTTATTTAAAAAAAAAAAAAAAATAATAATAATAATAATAATAATAATAGGAAAATTATATGATTTCATTTTATTATGCACGAAAAGATAAACTTAATTTTGTTGTTGAGTGAATATCTTAAGATTTATTTTCAACTGAACAGTTCAAAGTTTATAAATATATTAATTAAATATTTCTACTTATTTGAATTTGTTTAAATTGAATTTGTTTGAATAAGTTCTATTTCAGTCAAATAAATTCCATTGAAATTTATAAAAAAAAATAATAAAATTGATTAACTAAAGTAACATTTAAATTTACTTTAAATAAAATTTTTAATAAATAAACAGTATTTAAAAATAAATTAGGTATATCAAATAATTGAAAGAAAAATCTATAATAATGTTTCCCATATGAAATTTTTAATTTCTAAATTTTATTAATAGTGAATTTTGCTTTATTCACAAGAGAGTAAAGAAATAGAATTATTTGAATAATTTTGCCTGTTTGTTATCAAAAACTTATATTTTTTTAAATGCAAAACCGTCATCGTTTAATTTATTATTATAATTAATTATATTAGGAATTATTTATGTAAATATTTATCAAATAGAATTTTATATTGGTATTAATTGATAAATTTTCCCATAAATGTATTTTAAGATATCAATACACTAATATTTTTATAATATTATAAGTTATAAATATGGAGTGGTTTCTGTATGATAGAGATTCATTAGAAACGTAGAATTAATATAAATATTTGAAGAGAATAAGATAGTTTTCACACAATATGGTGTTTATGTATAAAATACAGACTGTTCTATTTTATAAATTTAAATTTTATCATTTTCTATTAAAAATTTATAGTATGAAATTTTTTTTTAAAATCATTCATTGCATACAATAAGTGAGGTTATCTTCACTTATTATATGCGATGTATAAAGGTGTATGATTGTCCTTGAGATGTCAAACATGTTTCAGACATAAACTGTACGTGATTTTTTGCAGAAATTACGCTTTATAACTCATAAAATATATCGCTTTTAACTATCAAAATTTCTGATTCAATTATTTTATAAAAAAATCTTCTAAACTTTATCAATAATTTGAGTGCTAGGATTTTGTACTCATGCAAATGAAATACTTTTTTTTTAACATGAAATTTCTCTAAGACCTATAAATATCATTTACGTATTATTAAAATATTTATACCGATACTCAATCAGGAATGTATAATTAGATAAGAAATCATAATTTTATTTAGATAATTAAATAAAAAAATCATAAATTTGGCAGAGAAGAATAATTTTTGAATATTTTAGTATGATTTAAATATATTTATTTATTATTTTCAGAAATTTGATTTATTAATAAGCGTTGAGGCAGATCAACTGTTTATACATCTGGTTATTCTCTCGGGATCATCACACATTAAAAGCATTATCATGAATAAACTCTCTTAGGATAGTTTTGTTTAATAATTTTACTTAAATGAAGTTATACAAAGTATTATTTAAATTATAAGATAAAAATTCATGTATTCCAAATTTTTAAAACTAATGTTTTTGTTATCATTACTAAAAATTTTTATACGCAAATATGCATTTAATTTTATTCCATGAAAATCTTATCTACTTTTAATTTAAGAATATTAAAAAAGTTTTATGAAAATAAGTAAAAATTAATTTATGATGAATATTTTATATTAAATATAGAATACTAGAATTTTGGAATATATTCGAGATAAAAAAAATATATATAAAAATAATCTTATATTCTGATTTTTAAATTTTTAACCTCTTAAAATAGCATTTCAAACTATAAAAAAAAAAAAAAAAAATTAGGAATTAGATACGAAGCTTGTGTAATTTACAAATGAATTAAATAATAAGCAAGCGAGTCAAGAATTTCAATGAAAATTCCGAAAAGAGCTTTTTGGAATTTTTATTGAAATTCTTGACTCGTTGGTTTTTTTTTTCTTTTATATAATTAGGTCCGTTAGTTTAACATATCTTTGACTTTTTGCTCACGGTCAATTAAATGCGGCATGATGTAACGAACTGTTTCGAACTTCACAGAGTTGAAGTACAGTTCAGTAGTAGTTAAAATCTCTTTCAGAATTATAGCATTTGATCCCCAATTGTAAAGTCACGTTTACCATTAAGAGAAACTGATTAAAATAAAACTTGAAGCAATTTGCCATTATATTAAAATTTATGCACTCAAATCAAACCTAACCTTATAAATTGGTATTCGGATAGTTTGCAATGTTTATATGGCTTGTGAACTGATGTACCAAAGAATACCGACAATTTCCACTCATAAAATTTTATAAAAGTTTCATTTAAAACTTCTTGTTATATAAGTTATTTTTATTTATAAGTTTATGATATTTGTATCATTTAAGTAAGACTTTCGTCATTGAAATTTATCAAAATAAGTATAAAATCTTTAATATAAAAAACATATATATATTCTTACTGGATATCATCTTTTATCATCAATTTTATAAGAAAAAAAAAAATTCCTCCTTGATGTTGTTTTTCTCATTTCATATTCTAATCAGCATTAGCGTGTGATCTGTTTCCTTTACTATTTTTCCTTTATTTGGTTATTATTCCCATCAGAGAGATAATGATTTCACTGGCCTATTATGCAAGATTTATTATTTATTAGCTTTCTTCCGTTTAATTATCTCGAACGGAAAATAAAAAAAATTGACGTTATTAACGAGTGAACATTCTTCAGTTTTTTTAAATTTTAGTGTTTTCTATTTTAATTAAGTATTTTTCATTATAAAAATTTTCTTATGAAAATTCAATAAATTTACATCCTTTCTATTGTTATTCTAATTGTAACTTTTTTTTTTTAATAATATTTACTCCAAACTTAAGAAAATGAAAATTGTGCTTTTATATCAGTTTTTTATATGGAATATTGTTAATTTATTTTCTTTCTTATGTTATTTATTTTTCTTTAAATTAAAAAAAAACACAGTTAATTGACAAACTGATCAGAATGAGAAGTTTTAGATTATTTTATGGATGCTGTTTCTGTGGAATATTTTTTATTACGATGCTTGTTTTATTTTCGTAATATAATAATAGTTTTAAAATTAGATATTAATCACAACTTATAATAAATGATTTATTTACACATATGGTTTGTGTAGTAAAGCTCTTTGCATCTATTTGTTTTGCAGTTTTATGTCTCGATTACTGGGAGATTAACGGAATTAGTTCTGTTTTCTACAACTCGCGTTAACGTAATTGCGTGCTGGAGATAACTAGCTCGTTCATTATTATGCGAGATAAAATCTGATCTTAAAGAGCGAAGCTGTTACTATCCAAACAATTAGAAGAATTTCTGCATTATCCCAGAAAACAAAACGATCAATTATGCAATACATTTCTTTAATTCGCATAGTAAAATTTACATATAAATCGTTTTCTTGTGTTGAAAAAATATATATATATTTAGTTTGGTTACATATATAAAGAGTAAAAAAAAATATTTTTAACACGATAAATTTATGAAAAGTACTAAGATTAAAATATAGCGATAGGTTAAATTAAAGTTGAATTTTTATCCAGAGGTGATGTTAGCGAATAACCATCTTGAGTCAACACTGTAGACATAAAGCACTCGTAACGATGACGTACTCCACAGACGTGATGACTCATAAAACTTGATCAACAGAAGCAACCCACGCCTGCAGCAGAAGGGTACAAAGCTCGTTCACAGTTTGACTCATCCTATGTTATATAATATCCGAGAAGTGATTTAATTATAAAAAATAATTACTTTAAAATTATAAAATCAATAATTACATTATTTTATGGCACCGCTGTATAACACACGTGCTTGCAAGAAAGTATTATTTACAGGCGCAGTTGGTTCAGCGCCATTACTATGATGTACAGTATTCTGAACTGAAAGTGGTAAAACATTACACAGAAGAAAATTTTTCTTTCGACGACGAACTATGTTTGTTAGAATGACTATCCCGATAATATAATATGGTTTCCGAGTTAAATTAAAGCTCTGTTTGCATATTAATATTACAAAAATGAAAACGATTCTTAATAATGCCGGATTAAACTAATTTTAAATATATCATCTCAATTTGCAAAATATTTCAATAATATTTACTTTAATCTTTATTATTTGATTTCTTTTACTATATTAATGAAAATTTATCGATTTTTTTATGTATTTTCGATCTTGTAAAGACAAATTTAACTCGTTTTCCCAAATGAATAAAATAACTATTCAAAGCTCCTATTTCGTACTACATTCAATGGCGCAATTATTTTTAAAACTAATTTTATGTTCAGCGGCACATTTCATCTTTTTCATAATTTTATAAAAGCAGAAACATTACATTCTTCAGAATGAAAGCACCACATTTTTCTTCTTTACTTCGGTTATCGCAGTTTCTGCAAATATTTGCTTAAGAGATGCGCTTCGCCATAACTCATTCAATCTCTCGACACATATTTGCATAAAGATAATATTTCGTATTCAATTAAAAAAATTTATTTATCAATAAAAACAACACGTCTTCTAAATTTTTTTTTAAATTTATGTTTACGGTACAGTGTTGACCTTGTTTGATGGTGAAAAATTCCCGTGATAGAATGCAATCGAATTTGTAATAAATATCGATAGTCGCTTTTTGTGTACGTATTAAGTACAGAAATTAACAGAATCGGTTACATTCTCTAATCCCGATTACATTATAACATTCTATTATCTTAAATTTATTAAATCCGAATGCCAATCAAACTCTGCATTCAACTAGCAAATTCGATTTCTATATTTAGAGATAGAAAGTGAAACACGAAGTGATGCAAATCCGTCAACAACACTGCAGTTCATGTTAGCATTAACTCAGTTCTGTTATTAGTCCGCTGCGAGTATTTATTATAATAATAATATAGTACACGCTCGCATTTCGAATATTTAAATATTCAGTCGATACTGCACCACTTTCAATAATTATTGCTAGAAATTTAACTGCATAATTCAGTTAAATTCCGCATTTCCGATGTTTGATAGCGAGAAAATACAGAAATATTTTTTATTCCTTAACTCTTGCAACGGTAATATATTAAATTTTCAGAAAACTGTCAAATTAATCTTAACAATGCCGTAATTATTTTTAAATTAATTACAACTTTTGACATAATTAATATAAAACCACCTTGGAAGGAAAAAAAAAAGTTTCTTGGAGAAACGCCATGTTAAATATCTAAAAAGACATTAAAAATGAGTCTAAAAAGGTATTAATAGTAGGATAATAGGAAAAAGAAAATATTTGGCCTATCGTGAGGATTTGTCAAGTAACGTTGGGCAGTGTTCGCTTAAAAAATAATTTTAGGATTTTTTTTCTTATTATTTTTGGCAAGTCGCCACACCTGGTTACTAATTATTCATCGTTAGTGGTATCAAATATTTATTTTCATACCTATACATAACGCACAATATGAATTCATTAGCATTCATATAATATTTTGGAAATTAATATTACAGTTTGTACATCTTTTAAAGTTACTTGTCTAAAACAAAATAATGGCTTAAGGCATTAAAATGGAAATTATTTACAATTAGAATTAACGAGCGTAGTTATAATTACAATTATATTTAATGTATTTTAATTAATACAATTAAAAATCGCAGATAGCCTAATTAATTTCCGAATCTGTTTATTGAGAAAGTCAATTTTGATCTTATTATATTAAGGAAGATTGAGAGATGTTCATATTTTATGAAAACAAAATTTTAGTCAAAAGATAATAAGATAAAATCAAACGAATTTAGTTCAAATTATAGAATGATATAAAAAAATAACTTTCTAAAGTTAGCTGCTGTTCTGATATTTCAATACTCTGCTAAGAGAGAGTAAAAAAAAGGAACTTCTATAACTTCAGGCATTAGCTTGCACTGTAATAACGAGTAAACATTTATTTTATCAAAAAAATATATATATTCTTCTTGAATTGATCATTATTCATACCATATTTACTCAAAACGAATAACTTTTTAATGGAAAATATTTATATTTTCAAAATATATAACTCTTCCGAACAAGATATATTTTTATATCTAGAATTTTTCCAATCATTCTTTGAATTTTTCAGAGCGCAGATGGCGATATTTACGACGAATTATCTATGAAAAATTACAAATTTTAAATAATCGTCTTCAATAAATTTTGTTATAGTTAAAGATACTGTCACGAAAAGAAAATATACGCAATATTTTTATATTTCTTGCATCTAAAATTTATTAATAAAATGATCGCCTAACAATTTTGATTTATGTTTGTTTTTACAGCGAAAATATATATATTTTTTTATTATTTTCGAGAGGGAGAAAAATCGAAAAAAATCGATGACGTTTTTATAATCTTCAACACTTTACAAAGATCGTTAAAATATTCGTGTACTCATTTTATTCGTCGTTTCTTTGTAGTAAAAAGGAACAATAACCGGCAGGAAATATCATTTCGAATAAAATTTTGTTAACAATTTTTTTTTTTACAGCAGTTGAACAGAGTATAATTTATTCCAGTAAATGACAAAAAAATAAATATAGAAAAAATTCTAACATTTCTTCGCCCATCTGCCTGACAAAATGACATTTAATTATTAGTGCGAAAATTCTGAATAGAGATAACTAAGAATATTTTCTTAGGAATAACTCTAATAGAAATAATATTGATCTTTAAGAAAAAATATATATTAGTTAAGTATCATATATTTTGAAAAGGATAAGCTTTAAATATTTGATATAGTTCAAACATGAGATTGTTTTTCATGCGATTATTCTATTCTCTCCTTTCAGCAAATTAATAATAATAAAAAAAATTTATTTGATGTCATTCAGTTATACGAATTACATAATCAGATATGAAATTGATATTCATGAATATTTAATTTATCCACATGGCCAGTAAATATTTTCATTTTAATCTTACATTGATTCTTTAATCTGGCATCTGTCATCAGTGTCAAGTCACCTGAAAGAGGAAAGCTTTAGCAGCAAACACTTTATTACTTAACGACATGTTGTTTGCTTTTTTTCTGAATCATTAATGAAAGAATCTTATTCAATTTATTTTTAACAAATAGGAACGATTTTTTTATTATTATTTTTTTATTTTAGCAGTTAAAATAAATGTTAAAATGTTATTTTTATCATCATTTATTTCTTATTTTAATTTTCTGCAATATTTTATATAAACAGTTTGTAATTAAAAATTAATATTCATGAAGATTAAAATCTCGAAAGACCACGATATCATTTTTCTATACACATAAATAATGAACGAATTTAAAATTTAATAAAAGTTAATCATAACAAATTTATAAGATTTTGCATTGTTTGTCTGTCTGGAAGGATTTACTAAAATTCATTTTAAGCAAATCCAATTTGGCAAATTATCTTTAGCATACTTAATAAGCGCTGATCTATTAAAAACATCAGAGTTTATGCTATGTCGATGGAGCCGCCTTCATTCATATATAAATATTACTGATGAAAATTAAAACAAACATTAATTATGCATTTATCTAAAAATATATCAAATCGCTATTTTAATAATTACCATCTGAAAAAAATCTAACATTAAACTGATTTCTTGCATTCGATTTTTCAAGGAAGAGTTTTCTTTTGATTAAAAATAACGCTTTAAATATAATATTCGAGTTTTAAAAATCTATTTTAATTTTTTTCCGTAAAAAATTTCACGAAACTTTCGTGTTTTAGAATATAAACTAATTTTATGGATCGATCGAAAGCAATAACTTAATATAAAAAAAAAAAATGGAATGTAAAAAGTGATACGCATCACATTATATCACATTGCAACATGAATTAACAAATAAAATGTTTACAGTAGTGCATGCAATATTAATTTTGCTTAAATGCAATTTTTAATAATTTATGCTAATAAATTAACGATTAAATCGCAGATAATTTATCGCTTCGGTAAAGAAGGTAATACGTAATGTCGGATTTAAGTTTCCTTTTTTTAAATTTGCGAATTTATAAAAAAAAAATTGATGTCATTTGTGATATTTTTTACTATATGCAACTTTTAATTTTTTTTAAACGAGTAATAAATAATTTAAATTATCGTCTACGATACCAGACAATAAAATTCAGTTGAGAATCGAATGTTGTTTCGTTATACAGACATTTGTTGTTGTAGTGTCGCCAAGACAACGCAAACAAAAAGTGGTGTCAAAGTGGCGTTACACTTTCCAGATGAACGGAATTATATACTTGCAGTAATACTAGCCAATAACAATCGTGTTTTAATTTAGTAAATCCCTGCTTAGATAACAATACACAATTGTCCGCAGATAATTCGAAATCCCTAAAGATAATATATTAACAAAATCGATAAAATCAACAAGGTTATTGTTCCGTGTCGCATCTCTATAGTGCAGCATATTGCGGAAATGTAAATCTGATGTGTTGCAACCGATCTATTGTTTATATTGTACGTAAATCCAGAAAAAATATATATGTATAAGATTTAAGAAAAATTTACATCCTCGTTTAAAGATTAAATCATCAATTCCCCATACAGAAGGACTAGGCAATAAAACGGTCATTAAATTTTGATTTTAAAACATTTACCAACAGTTAAAAATAATTTATTTTGCCATCTTTTAAATTATGTTTAAACCTGTACCTGCGTGAAATTACAGATGCGACGGTTGTATATAATGCAGTTGTATTATTTATTAACTTCTCGACTAGAATCTCTGATTCGATTCGTATTTATTATTCAAAGAAATGAATATTTGCTTGGCATCTACTTAAAAAAAAAATCAATTAACAGAAAAGAAAAAAATAGCCAAGTTCTGCAGTTAGTTAATACAGGAATTCTAGTAACTAATTGGATGTATAGTAATAAACTATACAAAAGTCCATTAAAAGTTGCTCTTCCGTTTTTAAATTGGAATCGGTTGACGTGCAGTTCGCAAAGAAAGATGACGATATCGCTTATAATTAATAAAGATGTTACGCTTCAATTATTCTGTTCGGGAGTTAACGATTAGCAGGTAATTTCGATGACGATAATAAATTAGCGTAAGAATGAATGATTTTTATATTTATAGCATACGTTAATGAAAATAATAATCGTTTTTCTAAATTCTATATATATATATATACTGTATATATAGCCGATTGATCGGAAAGATATTAAATCAGAAAGATTTCTTGATCAGAAAGAAATATTAAAATTTTTTTTCTGGATCGAAAAGTAATTTATGTACAGTATTTACAAATAGCAAATCTGCATTTGGAACTTTGGATTTTATAAGAGTAAAATTTAATTAAAATTCTTACATAAAAAGTAATAACGACATACCTTGATTTTTTTTTCAATTTTTGAAATAAAAGTGCACTGCAAATATCGTTTTATAAATAAAATTTTCATAAAATATTATAGATTTTTTTTTCAACTTTTGTCGGAATTACATAAATTTATAAATGCAGTATATGCTAATTTTCTATTTGAACAAGCTTTATTTTTTATTTTTTTATTACGGAATTTTCAAATAGAAATGCGGACGTTTTTATTAAATTTATGAACAAAACGTGCACAGATTAAAAAAAATCTATGTAAACATAATTCTGATAGAAAAATTCCTAGATAATATACTACAGCATGTACTTTCAGTAGGATGAACAAATAACTTAATATAAAAATCTTTCACGCGTATTTTTATATCAGAAAGCAATTAAGTGCTATTGGGAAAACTTTTACATAAAAATTTTATTCTGCATACGAGTATACGATTAAAAATTTTATTTATACAGATTTTTTATAAGCAATACCTGAAAAATGCATTATAATTATAACCATTAAAAACTATTAACAGATCATGGATTATCGCTACATAATGGCGGAAGGTTGACATTTTACGGGATTATTCGTGCAAATTATAAAATAAAATAATTTTGAAGCAATAATGTGCATTTTTTGATACTTTAAACCTATAATAAAGCAAGTAAACGTATACATATATTATGCTACTAATTTTCTTTGAATAATCCTTTTCATTTTTTTCTGATTTATTTATTTAAAGTTCTTACTGTTTATTTACAAGTCCATCTAAAAAATATAATTAAATGCTGCGTATTAAAAATACTTTATTCGTAAACACCAACTAATTAGCAGTTTATGCATTTCTTATAAATTTCCAGATAAATTTTGGTTAAAAAAAACTCGTTTTTGCGGTTGTTTTTTCGTTCCAAGAACCGAAAACACGGATGAATTTTAAAATTAATTCTTTAAGAGATAGTTTGCAGTCTTTTATAATATCATAAATATAATTTACGATTTCGTTACAAAACAATTAAAAAAAAAAAAAGATACACGGTATAAGAAACTAATAAAAATTTGATAGCCTCAATAAAATATTTTTTATCATTCAAACAGGAAGAAAACAACCACCGTCTACGATGATTTCGGATTTATAAGTTATTAATTAAAACTATCGATCATTTAAAAAAGAATCGTACGAAAGAAGCTCTCTTACAGTGATGCGGCCATCACGAATTTCTCATCTAATATAGTTTAATCTGAAGTTTGATGGATTAAAAGTCACACTAATCGTTTTATAGGAAAAATATGACAACGTTATATATTTGACATTTAATATCCTAACTTTAAGTTATTACTAAATTCCTTTTAGCAAACAGCACAGAGAATATAAAAAATAACAGACTATAAATGCCATTTTTGCGAGCATATTTGTATACGAATGATTTAAATCATTCTTTGATGTAGTTGAACTTAAAAACAGGAATATAAAATATGAAAGATGTATTTGTTAAATCCACTCATGTAGGCTTTCTTCTGATTTTTTTTTTTTTTATGAATTATGTAGAAAGTTTTTTTTATGTGAAAAGCCGCAAGAATTTCACATGGATTTTTATATTCGAAACACTTCGCCTTCGGTGTTTTATCCACTTTTGATAAAGATAGATATGTTTTCGGGACATGAAGTGAGATGTTTTCAAACATAAAAATTCAACATCGGCGATATTTATCGAAGGGGCGAAACTAAATAACCCATAACCGGGAAGGGAGAAAAAACTCATAAAAACAAGAAAAAGTAATAAAAAAATAATTAAACATCACGGCGATTTCTGAAAGATGGCGCCATCTACTGATAGAAAAGAGAGCCTGAACAGAAATTCAATGATGGCCAAGAGAAGTTGATGGATAAAGAAGAGTGATCGGATGCAATTTATTTATTTCTTTTTTGTTTGAACTGCCGCTTTAGAAAATAAAAATTTATCAATGTACTGATATTTTTACCCATATATATATAATTTACAAATTTATAAAGTGTAAATCGTTCTTTCATATAAAATTATTATTATTCATGATGTCATCTAATTTCGATGATTTATGACGCATAAATAATAACAATCAGCCTGTTACTTATTTAGCTCATTTTTAAATAGCAGATTAAGTTGAATAATAACAAAGAGAAAGATACTGCCATCTGTTGCCAAAATAAATATTAAAATTACAGAATTTCTAAATCTGTAAATTTTCAATTTTCATCATGGATAATTTTTATACATAATGAAAGGAAAATTATTTAAGTTTTTACAAAATATATATATATATATATATATTCAGCTTTATTAGCATTAATCATAATTTTCTAATCATGCAAATTAGTACCAAAGACAAAGAATTTTGTCTTTGGCACTAATAATTTAAGAAATAACTTTTAGATAAAAGAAATTAATATTAATAATTTTAGCTATTTAATTTGATGAGATGGAAATATGTTAAATTTGCATAAACGCGATATCAAATTGCATAATTAAATATAAAAAATTAAAGGATAAACATAGCCAAACAGTTTTTACACAGTTTGAGAGAGTAGACATGTAGGAATTAAAAGAATTTTGTTGGAAATAGATAGGACACACCGAAATTAAGATATTTAAAAACGCATATCCAAACTGATCCGTCAATGCGATTTTAGCTCTTGTCACTAGTAGAGTTAATATATCTGAATTTTTTCTTCTATGTTTTATATTTTTTTTCTTTAATTAGTTTTAGATTAAGATCTATTTAGAATGCAATTTATAAGATAAATTTCATAAAGAAAATATTGCATAATAAATGAGAAAGAAATCAGATAAATAATTTAAAGAATTGCCTATTTTTATATACTGTATATCGGTTATTGTGGAATGACTGAAAATATGGGATTACATGTATAGCATTAAAATCATTTTCTAGGACATGACTCCCTATGAGTTTTATAACATCAATTAATTGATTAATTATAGGATAAAATATATGGCTTTAATTAATATTAATCTTCAATTGTATAAATTGTCTACTCAATTAGCTATTTTTAGGGAAATTCAGAAGTTTTAATCATATTAGAATGGCAGATATCCAAACTAATGTAAAAAAAATCTCTCATTAAAGTTATCTTCAATGGCTTCTAAATCAGCTATTCCCAAACTTCATTATTCATATACTGTAACATTAAATTTGAACTGCGTGATGATAAAATACCATTAAATGCATAAAAAAATTTATACTAGATACATATGAACTTAAAAATCTGCTGTACTAATGAAAGTACACCATTATCTGTTTGTCATTGTAATTTTTATAAACTGTATAACCATGGTTACCTATCTATCACACTTTGAACATCATTGTTCTAAAATTTCATAAAAATCTAACTGGCTCAAAAAATGTTCTCTCAGAAGTTTATGCTTCCCATTTTTAAATAGTTGAAACTATAGCATGAAGATCTTTTTTGATAGCAGAATTATATTAGTTAAAATAATTTATAGTAGGCATCAGAATGACTATATAATGATCTTATATCTTGTTTTTATTGGAAAGTAGACTAAATAATGCACTATATAATTTGTAAAATTAATAATTTGAAAGGCAGAAGTAAGACAGAAATATTTCATTAATATTTATTTATTTCTTATAAAAAAAAATCCAAATTATATTTGCAATTTTTTTATTTTTTAGTTCAAATGTAAGTATTATTCATCTCATAAATTTTGCAAGTTTTAAATTTAGATTTTACATTAATTTTTTCAAAGACTAAAAATTCACTAAAATATATATATATTTTAATTATTTTTTATACAGTTTATTAGTTATAATTATATTAAATATAAAATTACATAAAAAATAAATTGATTTTCTCAAACAATTAGAAATCTATTGTGATCAAGCATGTTCAAATTATGCTTGAAATTATTGGTTTTCAAACATTTTGAATATGAAAATTATCTCAAATTTTGTTATAAAAAATAACTGCAACATTCTTTACTAAGAAAATGCATTTCACAAACAAAAACACACCTTCTACTTGTGATGGGGTTATGCTTTGATAATCCCATTGCAGGTTGAATCGTAAGTTTGACATAGCAG
>WUQG02420666.1:0-15225 GCA_011317285.2 Androctonus mauritanicus | reverse complement strand
ATGCTATGTTAGGTGGAAGCTTAAAACTATGTTAATAGAAATTAAGTACTATGTTATTAGAAACTTAGAACTATGTTCTAAGTTTCTAATAACATAGACCACAGGATCACAAAGAACTTATCATTTGCGACATCGCATGACGTAACAAAATATTATATCACAAATATGTACCTGTGTATGACATCATTGTAATGTTATGTTACCCGCCCTGCCAGAATAATGATGGAGTAATCCTGATATCATATGATAGATAAATCAATATTAAATTTGCACAAAAAGAACCAAAGAATAAATTTCGAAGTGCCATAATAAGTAAGTTATAATAATCATATTCTTAATAAACTAGATAGAGTATCAACAGTTTATAATTTCTATTATGTGCCATGCAAACCCGGTACTTTGGTTAGTATTTTAAAAATGAATTAAAATCCCATAAATTAATTCTTACATAAAAGTTATAGATAAGTATGCTAACTTTAAAGAAAGGAGAAATTTTTAATATTAATAATAATAATATCAAACTATATAATATTTTTAATACGTCTCTGTGTATGTTTATTGCATAAATAATTGAATAATTTAACTCTAATTTTGATTTATAAAGCATATAAAATATTTGTTTATCATAATTAAAATATTATAAAGAATGAAAATTTTGCGAATGAAACAAATTTAAAAGCCTTAAACTCAATTTTTTATACTTTTTTATGATTAATTTATCGTATAATTTATTTAATAACCTTTTCAGTTGGTTTATCGTCTCTTCCATCATTAGGTTTCTGAAAATTAAACAAAAAAAATATGAATCCATTACCAATTATAAAATAATTTTTTTCTACATATTTTTTTATATATAAATGTTTCTATTACTTACTTGTTAGAAATAAAAATAAACTATTCATTATTTATGAAAATATTCATTTAGATAATTAAAATTAAATTATGAAAATACAGTAAAGGAAATTCTCAAAAATTTATTAAATTTTTGAATATTTAATTTCAGATTGAAATTATATTTATTTTCTATAAACAAAGTAAAAATAGAATATAAACAATGAATCTTGTGCTTCTATTGTTTCTAATCATCATTTTTCTTAGATTTTGTAAATCTTAATTACATCATTTTTACTTAATTTTGTGGCTTTCTATTCTTTCATAGTTCTCTGAATAGTATAAACTGTAAAGTTTTTTCTAGTTATTATTTTGCAACGAAACTTTCTTGCGAATATTTATCTAGCATAATATCTTTCATGCATTCAATAACTGTAGCAATTGCCTAAGTGTAATCCGTCACTGAAAAGTATTTATCAAAGCAATGATATTTGCTTTCCTTTATTAATTTGATCAATTATTTTTGTTCGAAACAATGTCTTCATTTAGAAGTAATATTTTATTATAAAATTAAATAGTATATAAAAGATTTTCTAGTAATAATAGCGGTACTAGAAGTAGCCATAAGGCTGTTATATATCATCCAGTAAAAAATTTACATTTTTTTCATTTTTAAAGTATTCATCTCTAGTATCTCGGTGAAGAGAAATAGTAAAAAAAAATTAATTCTGAGATGCAATTTATAATTAATATAATTTACCTTTTTATTTGGATCATCATCTTCTTTTTCACCTGATCCCTAAAGTTCATAAAAATTAATTTATAATTATGATATAAATTATTTTTATTCAAGTTAGCAGCTTAGTTCTAAGTAATGTAAACAAAAAATTTAAATATTTTTAATATATATATATATTTAAACATTATGTCATTAAAATAATTAGGAATTAAGTTAATCACAGATTTTATAGATTTTTATGATTAAGTTTATCATAGTTTTTATGGAATTTTTAAAGTTTGTCATAGTAAAACTGTATTCAAATTATTGTGAATTCTACCGAAGAAATAATTTTAAGTCATTCTGTTTTACACGTTTTATCTTATGGTAAAATAAATTAATAATAATTTACCCCTTCTGTTGGATCATCATCTCCTCCTTCATTGGATCCCTGAAAATTAATCAAAATGATTTGTTTTCAGACTATGAAATATACATATATTTGAGATAATTGAATATTATGGAATTTTCATAATTAATCATCAGTAACTAATCAGTAGATGATTTCATAAAAATCAAATCATCTACTGATGTTTACACTATTATATTGAAATTAATAATAAGAGAAATTAAAAGTTATTGAAAATTATATAAATAAAATGAAAAGCCTAAATTTATTATAGAAATTTTGCAGAAAACACAATAAAATTGTTAAATATAACTGTAATATTAGTGATATTTAGGCATTTCAACAATTTTTACATAGATATGGAAAAATTCTCATAGTTTCATATGATCCGCATTATTGATTCCATAATGAAGTTATTAACAAGTAAAAATCTCTTGTGCGCTTTTAATTTTCACAGCATAGGTTCTAAATGAGATAAAAAGATTCAGTAAAATGCATCAGAAAAGTAATTTATTCATGTTTTAGCATTGCTTAATCTTAAGTTTATTATGTTTCAAAATACCAACTCAGAAACTTCAAGAGAAGACGTTCATCTGTTGAAACTATTTAATTTTATTAGGATGAATTATCTGAATAAATAAGAAAATAAAATTAAAATTAATTGATTTTTTATTTATAACAAAATAAGTGGAATAAATATCCCTTCTTATATATTTTACAGATTCTTTTTTAAATTTATATAATAGGCTACATATCGCTCATTTGCTGCAACAACGTCATAACTCGAAAATGATGATTTTTGAGTTAATCTCACAGAGACAATTGCAATGATGTGATCTTTTAAGTAGTAGAGTATCATTTCTGAGCTTTCAAGATTTCCCGCGATATGGTGTTAGTGTCGTTTTGGTGAAACTTCGATTCATCTAGTGTGTTATTTGCAATACCGTATTATCTGAGTTGTGAGTCGGCTGTTATGTTATTCAACTGTGTTAAGTTCTGTAGAACAGTGACACATCTTGAGTTGTGACCGTATTTTGTATTATAGTTTTCAAAAAGTAATACAAGTTTTAAAACTTCAAATGCATCTCCTGAAAAAACGAGTTTTTCGAGTTATGACGTTGTTGCAGCAAATGAGCGATATCTTTTATTAAAAATTAGAAACTACGTATATTTATATATTTAACTAGTAAATCCATAGCCGTTAACGGTTACATTTGGAAGAGTTCTTTAAAACTTATGTTTTTTTGTGAACCACCTATCTCCTAATAATCGTCCTTGTCTGATATTCTCATTTATTGAAACTTTTACATTTACAGGATAACTTATTCTTGCAAAAGCCACGTAAAGTTAACCATGTGAAAAAACTTCATTTAAATTAATTCCAACATAGTCATATGTTTGTCCTTGTGACTTATTGACAATGATTGAAAATGCTGGAATTATTGGCAATTGACGACGCTTTAAAAGGAATGGGAAAATGCTGTCAGTCGGTGCAACATCAATTCAAGGAATGAAAGCAAATGAACCTCTACGTGCTTCTGATACGTGTGTCATTACATTCCATATTGACAATAATTGTCATTTCCCTATTTTCACATAGGGCTTTCAATATTTCTTCTTCAATTTCATGCAAAAGTCTATATGTTGGCAAAAGAAATGGTCAATTTCATCGATAATTTGTGCACTGCAATACTCATTTTCAGGAAATTTCATACGTTCTTCAATTGCTTGAATACCATCTGGAATATATAATTGTTCCAGATGGTACTCGTACATTCGTTGATGGTACGTCGTATCGGTGCTGCTACATATACAGTATTTCAGGCATCGTCTGGTTATTCCGATGTAATAGCTTACCGCGCCGGTAACCGAATCGACTAATTCGTATAACCCGCACCTCTTGCCGTTCCGTAACTGACATGATAAGCTACTATATCGGAATAATCAGACGACGGCTGAATGTATGCAGTAGCACCGATACGACGTACGAAACAAGGAAAATACAATTCTAGCGCAAGCGACCTACTCAAAGGACTGGTCTGTTATATGGGACAACGCTAAAATCGTCGATTCACTGTTCCAACGAACTGGGATCCAATTTTCAAGAAGTTTGGAACATTTACCTCCGTAGCAAGAATAAACATCTAATCAATTCTAAGGATAAAAACTCTATACCCAGTGCTTGGGAAAACTTTAATCAACATAGCTATAGTATTTAAGTGCGCAAACGTAAATTTTTGTATCTGTTATCGCCCTATTTCCGCCCTCCTTTGCCTAGCATTTTATCTCACGTGCATAACCTGTTTGTTTTTTACCGTTTCCCTGACACTCGGGATTTAAATTACAATTTACACTTGTTTTTACAGATGACCCAAAAAAAAAGGAAAATTCCCCATTGAAAGATCTCTGTTAACGCTCACTTTCTCTGTGCAGCTGAAGAGGGGCAGTCCAGCCCGAAAGCACTCCTGCATCTTTAATTTTACTTTAAGATCCTGTAAGCTGGTTTAGATTTTATTTTAACTTGGGACTTAGTTATCAATTTGGTTTAATAGGAATATAAATGGAGGAACCCATCTTTATTATTTTTTAGTCACTAATGCAATAATTTTTCTGCAGTATCAAACTGATATACTTAAATTATTATGTATTACTCCATAAAATAGATATGAATAGCATTTTTCAATGAAAAGATCAATTTTATAATATCATTTATTAATAGTCCTAAACAACTATTCAAATAATGAAAAACAATTTTTAGTAATATTCATTAACAAATGAAATATTTTTATCAGTTTGTGTTTTTATATTGATAATACATATTTTATCCTATTATTTACAAAGAATCAAAGCTTTTTACTAGCATGTTTCCACTGAATTGAAAACAAAGAACGTGGAAGATCCGAATTCCATTCTGCTTTTACAGCTAAATTAGCTGCTAATCTTCCCAATTCATCTGACATTTTAGCTGCCTTTCCATTACCAGCTATTGCTACTGTAAGAATAGGTGTTATTCTATCAATATATGGAAATTTAGATGGTGTGTGAGTAGTTACACATGAACTGCCTTTTACAGAGATAATTTCTACATTCCCTAAAAAGAAAACAAATTTCTTAATATAATTTTCAAAAATTAATAAAAATATGTAATTTAAAAAATATCATATTGTATTAAAACATACTTGATAAAAGATTTTTCAAAATATCTGCATATTCCTTAATTATTTCTGGGTCACCCTTTGATAAGTACCATTTCTTTACTTCATCTATAGTAGACAATGGTTTTTTATATTCCTTCCCATGTCCAATTTTTAGGTACCACTTTCCTTAAACATTAAAAGAAATAGCATTTAAATTAATTCTAAATATCAAAACTTTCTAATGTATAAAAATCAACTTTGATAACGAAAATTCTCTTATTGTAAATCTAAATAAAAGTAAACAAAAAACACACTTAGTAAAACTAACTTCTTTATTTGAGAATGTTTTCAACCATCCATGCAACCTACTTTAACTGAAGCATGCTATATGGATAACGAAAATATTTGTGAACAAACAATACAATAATTCCTGAGATATTATCATTTATTTTGAATGTTTAAAATTGATCTATTTCAAATTTTAGGATGTTTTAATTTTATTTCAATTAAGAGATAAAAAAATATTTAATACAGTGTATTCAAAATTAATTAAAATATAAAAGATTTGTTTAAAATTACATATTGTATCTAAACATCATTACATTGTCATTATTTTAAATTTTCAATCAATTTTCACCAAATTTTAAAAAATTATATTAGTTTTATTAACAAATTTCTAAAATGAGCTTGATTCTTCCAATATTTATTTAAATTTAATGTCTTTTGGTTCAAATGATGCATTTCAATTTTTAATGAATCTATTCAATAGCTTCTTCCATATCTTTGATATTTATTTATACAGACATATCTCGCTTTACAATGCTTTGCTAATTTGGTGCTTTTCAATTCCAAAAAACTGGAGATGTAAGACTTGAAATCAAACATGAATCCTCCACGATGGTAAACAAATCATTGCATTGAATCCTATTGCCAACATCAGCTGATACATGTTGATGAATACATATTTATATAACTTACATAAGCTTAATTACAGGAAATACCTATATTAAGTATATCAGACATAAGACATACAATACTTAAGATAACATTTTGCTTTGAATTGTAAAATTCCTTATTTGCATCATTCCAAGAATCATTTTGTGTCAGAAAGTCCCTAGTACCAGTTCCATCTTCCATATTTCAATGGTTTCTTATGGAAATTAGTATTTTGATTTGCATCACTTCAATTTATATCATATTTTTGAAAAACATCTCTCTGACACAAAATGGTACCAGAGAGTTCCATTTTGTCAGAGAGGTGTTTTTCAAAAACATGATGTAAACTGAAGTTGTGCAAATCAAATTACTAATTTCCATAAGAAACCATTGAAATATGGAAGATAGAAAACTGGTACTACTATTTTCAACAAACTGAATATTGCAAGAGGCATCCATAGTATATATAATACACCTATTTCATATAATCAGTAATGTAGCGAGGCTATGGTCAATGTGATTCCAGTCATAGTATTAATTTTAAATAGGTGCAAAAATTGAGATTTTTAACTGAAATATATTATTAAAAAGAATTTTTAAAAAAATTGAAAACAATAGATATATAAAAAATATTTTTGACATATTTTTATATTTTTGATAATTCACAAAAATATGGCAGTAATTAATTATCTAATATTTGCATTTAAAATATCTTTGTAAAATACTTCCCATCTTTCTGTATTCAGTCCTCAATGAATAATTAGCTCTCTTTGATGCACTTTTCATAAAATTGCTGGTAACTGGCAATTCCTAATCTGCTAGTTTCCCAATATCTGTGTTTGAATGTGAATTAGTTTAGATAGATGTATATACACCATTTTCAGATGTTAGGTCATTTGACAATGATTTAATAGCCGAAATATATCAGACAATCCGGACAATAAATAAATTTAGTGGAACAAACACTGAGTGTTTTCTTTTGAAAAATCCTCATTTCATTATTTAAATATAAAATAAAAATTTTTGGAAATGAATATTGTTTATTGTCAATAACTATCAATAGTTTTTTAATTGGCTGCTATTGTACTGTATAATGCCAAACTACATATTGAACCTAAAATGACTGAAAATCAGAAAAAAAAAATTAAAACTGTTTTCAGATGAATCAAGTATTTTTAATATGATTATTACTGCTGAACAAGAATTAAATCAGTTATTTTTAGAATTTGTCAACTAATTATTTTGCAATTTACCAACTGCTTTGAGAGCATTCATAAGATATTGTTGCTCTTTTCTTTTATAACGGAAAAAAGTTTAGTTTCATTAACTTTAGAAGACTTGACAAAAGCTGCCAAAGATTGTTGCATTAATTATGATAAATTAGATGCTTTATGCTTAATAAATAAATGAGTTAAAATATTTTAAAAATCAAGCACAAATTTTATTTACCGATTTGAAAAATATATAAATATATATCATTTTGAAATTTTCAAGATATTGTAAATTATGAATTATGTAAATCTTACACTAACATAGTAATATTATTAGATTTAATAGTTACTTTACTGGTAACAATTGCTTCAGGAGAACAGAGTTTTAGTAAATTAAAAATTAGAAAAAATTATTTAAAATCAAAAATGAGTCAGGAATGTCTGACCAATTTAAGTATTTTATCAATAGAATCCGAAATGTTTTGTGAAGCAAATTTCGACAATGTAATTGATAATTTTGTTCAAATAAAAGCTCGGAAAATAAAATCTTAGTAAAAATGTGTTATTGTATTGAAATAAAAAGCATAAAAATATCTGAGTTTTTTTCAGAATGGCACAATTTTCTTTCCTGGCCATAGGTACCAAAATTCCTCACTACATCTCTGCATATAATATAATCATACTTCATGTATAATATACTATGGTATAAAGAATAAAAGATATAATGATATGCATATCTCTTCTACTAGTTGTCATATTGATGGTGTAAAACTAAGTGAAATAACAGCATCATAGATTAATTTCACATAATTTAGTACAAACAGTGTGTTTAGATAAAAATATTTTAATTTTAATGTAATTGTTTATTTGTAAAATTTGCTTTATGTCATATTATATTTGGTTACATTAATGGCAATAAGAAAATATCAGGAGTATAACTTTATCAATTTTTTAATGATGATGAATATAAAAGATAAATAGATTTCATTTTTATTTATATATTATAGCATCAGAAGTATATATGAACAAATGTATTATAGTAGTAATCAAACCATATAATGCAAACTGCTATGTTATCAAAGGAAAAGTGATTCTGCAATTCAAAGTGAAATATTGTCTTAAATATTTTATAACTTCAAAAAAATGCAAACCCAAAAGATTCAAAGTGGGGTCTGGGTATATTGAAAATTAAGAGATTTTTATAAACAGCTATGACATTAATAAGCTAAATGTGCTCTAGCAGAAACATTGTGTATTGGTAAACAGAATGATTAGAAAAAATAATGAAAATTTAAAGCAATGGGCAATATTATGGAAATAAGTGAATTGTTTCATAAAATTTTTATTCTTATTTTATAGATATTAAACACAACAAAAATAGATTTGTGCATCTGTTTTGGGTACCACAAAACAGATTCAGAACTTGAAATAATATAAATTAAGAACCTACTGTATTTATATACAGTGCATTAATTTCTATTAAAATTCTACAAATAACATATATACTCATGTATAAGTGGGAAATTTTTCTAAAAAAATTCCTGATGAAGGGATAGGCTTATACATAGGTAGTAAAACTTTGGAAACTTTTTTGCAAGGCAATAAGCTCTGATGTCTCAGTTGTATCTATCATCTGTATTTATTTCTAATAAAGATTATCTTACTGATTCTTTTGATTTATTTACTTTATTTTTTTGTTAAAAATATATCGATATGTATGACTGTGCATAAATTAATATTTTTGTGAGTATTTAAATATAAATATAAGTGCAATATAAAAATATTGGATATTGCTATTAAATAATTTTGTCAGGACCTAGATGAATTCGTTTTCATAGTGCATTTGATATTTTCCTCCTGAACTCATTTATCAACTATTATTGTTTATAAATTAATATTATACAATTATTACATTTATATATGTATTTGTAATTGCTAACTAATGAATTTATATTAATCATGAAAATATAACAATATATTGCAAAAATTATACAGAATTAAAATATTATATATAATTAAATTATATAATCTAAACTCAAGGAAATCGATATAATCATTGATTAAAATCTGTGGGAATAGAAATTAACTTCTGCAACTTAATGTCATAAGATTGGAAGAAATACAAAAGAAAATGAGAAGGTTGAGTCAATGAGCAAAGGGGAAAAGGAAATAATAAATGATATATATGAAAGGATAACACGATCACTGATTTTCTGACATTTATTGTTTAAATAAAAATTCAGAATCAAAATATGGAAAAAATTTTGTTGCAATTGCTTTGTTAAATATTTTTGTCAAAATTTGGAAATGATGAAATTTGATATTTGCTGCTGAACAAACACTTTCCATTGAGTTTTTCTTTGCATCGCATTGCGACATTTCAATGATTTGTAAATATGGCATTTTGTGAAAGTGGCTTTATTTATTCCAATAGTGAACTGGATTTGGAAAATTTTTTAAATTATAAAAGAAATCAATTTATTTCAATGAATTTCATGTTGTTCTAAATGACTGAAATTTGAGAGGTCAGCTTATTCATGAGTATATATGATAAGTTAAAATATAAAATTGTAAATATTTACCATCAGGATATCTAATTGGTGGTAATATATATGCTTCTATTTTGTGTAACAAACTGGGATAATGAGTGCGGTCATATAGTATACTAGGCATAATCCTGCAAATGTTAAAAGTTAGTTGACTTAGTAATTCTTATATAAACATTATTATTGCTTATGAAAATTAAATACAATCAACACTTGTATAACACCACACTTCTTCAATATGATTAAAAAATTGCAGCAATCCTTGCATAACAAGGTATTTATATAACAAGGTTTTGCTTTAAAACATAAAGAATTTTGTAAACCATACATAACAATGTATTTTTCAATTTTTTGTATAGAGAAAATTTTGCTTTTATTATACAGTAGATATAATTTTTAAACATTTCCCCATTCTTTTTATGAATCTCTGACTTACTATCCATTATGCAAAAAAAAAAATTATTCAAAAATCACTATTTTATGACCTCTTTAAGTTGAAAGAATTGCAAAATTCAAATAGGAGTTTCAAAACTGATTGATTCTATATTGTGAAATTTACAAAAATCTATCACAGAAGAGCAAACAAATTCAGATTACTAAATTTTTTTAAAATAATAGATGTACAAAATCTAGATGCTGTAGAAAAAGTTTGAAAATTGAAGATGTTCTACAACAGAAAAAACATACTCATTTGATTATGATGGAATTTAATATCACTTTTTGTTTGATTCTTAGTCCCATATAACATGATTTTGCACTATACAAGATTTTACAGGAACCTAACTACAATGTAGCATGCCTTTAAAATCAACAATTATTTAAACCAATTTTAAAAACAGTTACAAATTACAGGTTATTAAAAACAATTATAAATTGTATTTACATAAAATTTTATAAAGGAAACTTTGGCAATGCTTGAATTCAGAAATGAAATTGAATTGTGGTAATCTACATATTTGCAATAACATTGAGAATAAATAATCAAAAAATAATAGGAAAAAAACAATTACAAAGAGTAATTAAGAACTTTAATTCATTAAGAGTAATTGTTCCCTAGTGTTAATTATAGGAAACAAAGGCATGCTGCCCAACAGTTTTTTGTCATTGTAATATAGAAAAACTGATGAGGTGTTTTTCTAAATTTTGGGGAAATACAAAATGTATATTTGCCCATATCCTTATATAGAACTATCTCCTATCATTCTATTAATTGTTATTATTGTTTTATTTATAATATAACAGCAATCCCTGATTTACATAGCTCCAACATTCATAGATCTACACTTACATAGGATTGTTTTTAGGTAATAACTCAAGCCTGAACCCAGATCCCTCCAGAAAAACTGAAGTTGTGGAACTTTGAATTGTATCTGGATCCTCCAAGATGACATACTAGTACCGTATAACATATGCTTCAACTATATATGTTTTGAATTATGTAGGATTTCACAAAATGATCTACCTATGTAATTCAGGGGCTGTCTGTATAAAAAAATTTGCTATAAGTTACTGTTATTTTTTATTATAAAAATAACAGTATAACATTATATATTCTTATTATAAAAATGTTATTAATATTATGAAATTAAATATTTTATTTGATTTGAAACTCATATATTAAATAACATACTTTAATCTTTCAGCTTCATCTTCTGTTATTTCTAATAAAGCTACTGTATCTTCAGTTATTTCCATATCTGGTGACAAAATACCATAATTAGGCAAAAGTTGCCTGAAATTTGTAAAAGCACATGTAAACATCACAACACTCTGTGCTTCAATGATATTGCCACAATCAGTTGTAATCTGAAAATTATAATGCATTCATTTTAAGTAAACCTCCAAATGAAATTTGAGGTATTATACAAGAAAAAATTTCCATATCATATTTCAAAATTAAATAATCTGTTTTATATTTGATTAAATAGATTTTTAGACAGAGCAATGGGAAAAAGACTAAGATAACTTTATCCTGGATCCTTTTTCTTTTCTTAAATCTATATAGGACCAGGTTTTTCCATGCTGCCATTAATCCTAAAACCTGATAAATACACATTTAAAAGAAAGTTGGATTGACCTTGGTGGTACTGGAAAAATCAAAGTCTCCAGTTGATAATTAATTCCAGCTTCTTCCAGTTCAGAAGTTATTTCCCTATCAATGTACCAGTATGTCTGCCTATTTGATATAAATAAAATTATTTTGTATTTAAAATCATATTTTATCAATTACCTTCTATAATAATTTTTATTCTGAATCTATTAATTGCATTGGTCTTTTATATCATGATTATACTATAAAGCAAGTAAACAAATGACTATTATATTAATTTATTAAATTGAGTTCTTTAAGTTTCAGTGAAATATCTAATATTTGAAACTGTAAATATTGTAGTTTCTTACTTTATTAGTAATATTCTTATATTTATCTAATTAGAATTATAAAGTGTTAAACATATGAATTACTAGTATGCAACTCTACATAATGAAAAATTTTTAAATTCTAGAATCATAAACAAGAAAATACAAAAAATGACAAATACATACAAACTTATTTTTAAAATGTAAATTATAATTATTTTATAAAATTCTGTCTATGTTTAAATTAAAAAAATAGATAATTATATTTATCATTATTTAATATTATTATTATTATTATTATTATTATTATTATTAAAACATTCATTAATTTGATTTTATCAATATCACAAATATAATATCAGTTTTAAAAATTTGGCATTACCTTTTTGGTCTGATCACATTCTTATTATAAAATTTGATTTTCCTGCATATTTGATTTATTTTAATTTTATTAATTTACCTCTAGATTTCTATCATGAGATTTAAATCTAATAAGTAAGTTGCTGAAAAAACTTTTGATTTAAAAGTTTGAAAACTTTATCATTTATATTTTATCAGATCTAATTGGCTAAAAGAAAAAACCAAAAACTCTAAAACAAATAGATGCAACTGAAAATAAAAATAACCTATTTTTATATGCCTATGAAAATAATAAAAAATGTAGAATCATGAAAATTTTCTAGAGAAAAAAAATGTAAAATTTTTTAATAACTATTATACATACTTGTCTAAAAAGAAAGAAATTTTTACAAAAAAGAATTTTAAAAGTGATTGGCTTATTTACAGAGCAATTAAAAATTGGAAAATTTTTTGAATATAGTAAGATCCACTGGCTCAGTTATGCTATGTTTGTTAAGAACAAATATGGTAGATCAATTGTGAAAGATCATCTTATTGATTCTCTTCATATTTTTGTTTAATGTGGATATACATGATTCTATATAATTTAATATTTTGTAGGTACAGGTCATCTCCAGTTTACAACACCTGATATAAGAGATCTTGATTTTATAAGAAATTTATAATGAGTAAATGTTTCAAAAGTTGAATAACCCCTTGTCCTTGTTAACAGAAAAATTTAGAAGATAGAAGATAATATAACATAAAAAAAGACAATATCTTCTATCTTGTTTTATGTTGGGAACCTTCATATAAAGTTTTCCATATATAGAAGCCAGAGAAGTTACAGTAATTCTACAGGATCAGTCAAATGACCTGAATCAAAATTAGCCAGCAGACCTCAACCAAGACTGCATCCATAAGTGTTTTCTGCCTTATGTCTTGTCAGGTACAGAAAGTGATTTTAAAATTTTACATATTCCATTTCATAAATAATTATGAGCTCTCTCTCACTCTCATTATAATATCTATAGTCCATTTATGTTAAGAAGACAACTGAAGTAAACAAATGCATTACTGAAAGATGTATTCATTTGCTGAAACTGTGAGTTTATTGGCTAGAACTATTTTTGGCCAAAATGCATGTGGCAAATAAACATAGAACATTTCTATTAAAATAATAAAAAAAGTTATATCAAACAGATGTCTTAATATGACATAAAAGTCATAAACTACCAAGTTCTGCTGCCTATAAGAAATACAAGGAATCCATAAGCACTTTAAGCAGGAAAAATACACAATTTATTATTAGATATTTAGTACATATTTAGTATATGTACTAAATATCTAATAATAAACTGTATTTTTCCTGCTTAAAGTGCTTGTGGATTTCTTGTATGACAAAAGTTTTTATAATAATGATTTAAATGAAATTACTTAAATAAAAGCTATATTATTTAATTACATAATATTAAACTAAATTTTTATTTATTATTACATTTCATTTTTATAATAAATTTTATTAAAAATATTATATTATATCTGAATTCTTCTGTGGTCACTTATTGTCTGAATCAGTGGTTAAGATTAATAATTTTTCTGCAATGTTGTTGTGAAATAAATTAGCTTTTCAAAACTACTTTTCAATCATCATCATATATTTTATATATTGTTTCCAGTTTTCAGCGATTCCAAATTTTATGGCTTGCTTTGCTAAATCTTTCACTTCACTTAATTTAAATGAAGTATTATTACAAGTAATGTGATCCTTAATCTGACTCACAGCCATTTTGATAGAGTTCAGTTGACAATAATAAGATGGTAAACATAAAATTGTATATTCATACTCAGCTGTTAATGCATCAATCTTAAACTTATTGTATTGATATTTAGCTGCATTAATCAACTCCAATAATTCTGATTTCAATATATTTTGATATGCTATTTCTTTAGATATTAACCATCTTTTTATGTTCTCCTTCAGCCAAGAGTTTTTAGGCAATTTCTATTTTAAAGCTGTGATAAAGGACATTGAACAACTTTTCATATACATTAAGAATAAGTGTCTTGATGTATTAATTATTATTTTCCCACTGACATTTCCCCAGTAATTTGTCAACTTACTAAATAATTCCATTTCTTTTTGCAGAGTCAAATAACTACAGAAATAATACTAACAATTATATTGTAGAAAAATACTTGGGTGTATTTATAATTTTACTTTGTGGGTTGAGTATCAATGCATGCACTAATACTCAATCTAATATAACTGTAAGTTCCATGATTATTCTTCTCAGCATTAATAATAAATATTTTTTATAAACGTCTATATTATTTCTACTGCATTATAATCATAATACGTAATCCTTTTACCCCAATTACTATATGTTATTTCATGCTTTATATTTTCTTTGTGTAAAGCCACTTACTTTCATTGGTCACTATTACAAACCAATTTGAAAGCAGCTAATTTATCTAACAGCACCTCCAATGTTTACATCAGTTTTCTTCTTAAGGAAAATGGACTATAGTTGATGTGATAACAGTTTATTTAATAAACACTGTAATTGTATATTTACATGGATAAGATAGTTGATATTATTTTTTGAATTATCATTCTCTATTATAAAATTTCAGTTTTCTAACAGTCAAATACATTAGTATTATGTCTAACAAGGGGATGATTTAAAAATTTATATAAGATTTCATATAAATTATATTATTATAAAGGCCAGTAAGA
>WUQG02420655.1:0-15227 GCA_011317285.2 Androctonus mauritanicus | reverse complement strand
AGGGATATTTTGTGTTTCTGGACTCCTCCTATCGATCGATACCATTTTTTCCGGGGTTTGCAATGTATGCAATCTTACCCCTTTTGAGTATCACTGAGAAAGAAACACTTCCGAAACTTAACAATCGTAAAATGACGGCCATTCTTAGGTTATAGCGCTACCTACGGATTTTGTCTTTTTAGAAGAACTACAATTTTAATGCAATTTTTATTCCTTAATTTTTAAATAATTAATAACGATAAAAAAAATTTTGGCTGTCGTAAAAATCCAAAGATTAGACCTTTCCAACGATACCCTATTTATAAAAATCGGTACAGTAGTTCGATTGCAAACGAGGCACCCAGCTAGCCACGTTTCGTTATTTAATACATGCGATATGTACAGGAATTATTTATAGTTTTGCTTCGAATCTTGATCAAAATTATTAAATATAATAATAAATATTTCAAAGCATTATTTTTTATATCAATTTGGAGATAAATATTCTATAAGAATTCACGCATAGAAAGTATTCTTTCTGCTAGCAATTTATTTACGATATACATTTTAAAATGTTAGCTGATCAATACGAAAAATATCATTTAAAATCAATCATTGGCGTAAGAAGGAAACATTGCAGTTCTATCTCATTTACACTATAATGTCGTAAGGTTTATATTAAAATTTTTATTTCATATTAATGTTGGGATGGCACATTTTTAAATTTGATGTAATATCAAGAAGTCGTCTTCAATCTTCTTTTATAATTTAAAAGGCGCAAGAAAATAAATTGAATAATATCTTTCTGAAAGCCTTTACTGAATATTTTATGTTAGTGAAGTGAATGTGTAATTTAATAATGCTTTCTTCAATTTTTGGCAAACGAAATTTATGATGATTATTATTATTATTTTTTAATTTAAACAGTTCGAAATTTAAAAAAAAAAAAAAAAAACAACATACAAGCATGAATTATAAGGCGAATTTTTATCGTTGATATCTTCGAAAGTATAGTAACGAAAATGGATGCAGAGAAAGAATAGATGGCTGGGGTGCACAAGTCACGAACAGAACTAACGCAGTTAAATCGAGCTGTATACTTTTGGTTCTTTCTCGATTTTCTTCTCCAGATTTATGTTTACAGCTTCACCGTTTTAGTGAGTCGTGTTTTTGTTCGACTACGTTCGAGGAACATGGCACTTTGTTTATATCGAAGGTGTGCAAAAGTATTCTCTAATGCACCTTCAATGTTCTCTCCTTTTTTTTTTTTCTATTGTTCATTAAAGTATAACCGATTATTCCTTTAGAATTACTTTCGGGTGTTTAAGTACAAATTAAATTTTAAGTTATCTCAAACGTTGTTAATAAAACATTCGAATTATTCGGCCAACTCACGATGTCGTCGTAGAACTGAAACAGCCTATGCAAAAATTTTTAAATTGAAAAATTTGATTGTATACAATGTCTTAACAATAAAAAAAAATCACTGGATCAAAAAAATATTCTCAGGAATCAAAAAGAGTGTTTAGCATTTCTGCATAATCGAGGGTTTGAAACAATCGGCAGTTATGAGAATATAAAATTCGGTGACAGTTTATAAATTTTTAATAATGGATACTATCAAAAAAGTCGAAAATATATTTTTATTTTAGTTTTTAAGTGAGCTTACGCCATTAAGAAAGTTTGGATGACATAGAAGGATTTCAACGTTTCTTTCTTTCCGGAAGCTGACATAACAGTATCTGTAGTTGAATATTGAACAAAGTTCATAATATAAAAAAAAAAAAAAAGAAAAACGTGAAAGGCCTCAGGCTGTCTGGTAAAGTTTCAAGAAAAGAAAGGCCAAGTAAGACAAGAGGTAATGAGTTGGAGGAAATAAAGCTTCTGGGATTGATCTGTCTAAAATAAACTACTTCTTCAAATACAACAAAATCTTTTATTCCACAAAACAACTTCACTTAATAGAATTGATGCCAATGTTTATAATATAAATTCAATTCCAACATGTTTTAGTTTTTCTAAAGTTTTACGGCAAAGAAAGGAATAAAAAAAAAAAAAAAAAATGCATAATAATTTTTCGAGATATTCAAAAATGGAAATAATTTTTATAGTAAGTTGAGTGAAAAAGAATTAAGAGTTAGTTTGCTAGTCAAACTTCCTTAAGGCAAAATAAGCGAGACCATTTCTGATATGCTTAATTTGTTTCTAATTGCAAAACGAGCAAGCTTTTTAATTAAGCACAGTTCGCGTATCCTTGGGGATTAAAAATCGACTATGGAAGACAAATATCTCCTCTTTTTAATTTCTTCTTTCAAAATTTATGTTATGATTACTCTTTTCTAGCATAGTTTTTCTATATAATAATAAATTTTCGCTTATTAAACTCGAAAATGTCACGATTTAAATGAGTGTTTGGGTGTTGATTAAGAATTCTATTCTTAATATTAATTTGAAACCAGTAATAAAAATTGTTCCATCTCGTCGTCGTCGTCATGTCGTTTTTCGTCATCACCAACTCCGAAACCAGAAAGGAGAATACTTGAAGAACTACTTGGCTTTTTTTTTTTTTTTTTTTAAGAAACACCTCTTGCTTTGATGCAGTTGCATAATCTCTCTCTAGCTATTTGTCTATTGCTTTACGCAAACTCTCTAAAGGAAATTTTTCCCATTTCAGGAGAAAGACTTTCTTCATATCATCGACACTGCGCCTTAGAAAGAAAACCGATAACAGTCGGATAGAAACGAGTAACAGTTAAAAAATCCTTAATTATTTTTATTCGTAAGATGAACCAAAATCTTACACTGTAACCAATCTATTTTTATTTTAATTAATTCCGTAAGTATCGATTGATAAACATAGTTTGCACGGATATTAATTACATTGCATAGCTTAATCCCTCGTTGATTCTTCGATTTTTTCGATTTTTAAACGGCAAATTTATTTTATGCGCGACGAGATTTACAGAAATTTAGTTTATATTAAATGGTATCGATTCAATTTTTTCGATTTTCGGCCAAACTTAATGCAGTACGAACGATTAGAAGCAAGGAAAAAAAAAATTATTTTAGTTTACTCTTCTAACTTGTTAAAAAGTAGAAGCTTACAAATCATTGATAAGCACAGAAAAAAATTATTAAAAAAAATTTAATTTAATAACAATTAAATGACATCAATGAAACTAAAAAAAAAAAAAAAACTGTAAAAAATAATATAATTTAGAACGAAATCTCCTCGTCTTTCTTATTAATTTTTACAGTTTTTTTCTAGAACTTAATGGGAAAATTTATTGCGAATTTATAATAAATTTAAATAGAAAATTAATACAAATAAAAATATTTCAATAATAATATTTTTGATAAATTGAAAGCATTAAATTGTTTCTTACAAAAAAAAAGAATCTATTTTATATTTAATAAAATGCAATTTATTATTATTTTTTTTTTTTCTGTTGTAATAATTAAGTTGACAAAACTAAATTTGACAAACATCAAATGTTATAAAAATCTTATTATTATGATGAGAAAGAAAATATGATTCGTAATATTCTGTCCATTCGAAACAATATGTTCTAGTTCCTTTACATCGATAACCATTATCTGAAAAATTTGACTGTGTACTTAATTATATATGTAGTCGACATATATGGCTTAACAAAATTCAAATTTATGGCCACCAGAATTTAATTTAATTTAAAAATACAAGTTATTCAATCAAACAATTCTATAATTTCTAATATAGGAAAACCTGTGCTGGTAGCCACCTGAGCTAGGTGGCCAACTGCAGGGCTCAGGTGGCTTCCAGCACGGGTTTTCCTGTATTAGGAATTATAGAATTGTTTGATTGAATAACTTGTATTTTTAGATTAAATTAAATTCTGGTGACCATAAATTTAAATTTTAGCCATCGTCACTTTAATATCCTCCCAAACATATTGTGGGAATTTTAAACTGTGTAGAATGGCCATCTATGTTCTGTGGCAGTGATATCTAATTTCGCACCTTATATGCAACATCTGCCAGGTGGCCAGAAAATCGTGTTTTGATCAGAAATGCCAGATGGGCTCTAAATTTTCTATCAGCTGAGCATTCTAAAGTGAAAAAAATCTCGAAAACAGACATTAATTTGTGATTTCTTTCCTTAAGTTTAATTAACAATGTGAAACTATATCATAAGCTTTGTATTTTAAATTTTGATGTTTAATAATGAAATTTGTAGCTAACCTTGCACCAAGCACAGGTTGGCCACAATCTCAACCGCCGAAAGCTGGCCACATAGCACAGGTTTTTTTCTTCATTTTTCAAAATTTGATCTGTTAATTTATACAAGTTATTCAATCAAACAATTCTATAATTCCTAACACAGGAAAGCCTGTGCTGGTAGTCACCTGAGCTAAGTGGCCAAACTGCAAGTCGTCGCCATCTTAATATCCGTCCAAGCATATTGCGGGATTTTTAAACTGTGCAAAATGGCCATCTATGTTCCGTGGCCATGGCCAGTGGTATTTAATTTCGGCACCTTAACATCTACTAGGTGGATCTACTGGTATCATGCAACATCTACTAAGTAGCCAGAAAGTCGTGTTTTGATCAGAAATGTTCTATCTGCAATGCATTTATAAGCAATTTAAATGTGCGTGAAAATTTTTGCTTTATCTGTTTATAAGAAATATCTGAAAATTTTTCTTTCTCTTTTTTAAACAACGTTTTTATACCTTAATACAGTGGTTTCTAAACTCTGTTTCTGCCCCCTTCTCTCATAAAGAATTGGTATGCTGCCCCCTCATTTTCATAGCAGTATTAATTTTATAATTACTTTCTACTTCCAACATAATACTACAAAAAAATATATAATATTTAGTATAAATAAAGCTCTTATATATATATATATAATATATATTTAATTATGACATAATAATTTTTAAAACAATTAAATCTTATAAAAAAAAGAAAAACAGAATACATGTTTAATACAACATATTATTTTATGCGATGGGTGAGCTTGTTTTCAGCATAAATTCTCTGAAATCTGGGAGTCGTTGAAGATATCGCTACTCGTAAATCTTTTTCGATCACTAAACCACATCGATATTTTGTCATTAAAACAGCTGTACAGCAGAAAGTTTCTGGATTCATGGATACAGTATATGTATTTATAACCCTTTTGCTGATTCATTTTTTGTTTCGACATCAATTTGAATTTATTTTTTTGTCTTAAAAATGATGTTTTTGTAAATTCTTGCGCGCCTCCTTGGCGTAGACTAGCGCGCTCCACAGTTTGGAAAATATTGCCTTAACCCATTTAAAATCTATATCAGAAAATTCTTTCAGACGTTTTATCTGATTTTCACTTCAGAAAAAAATATATATAAAATTATCTAGCTCAGTTTAAAAATAGTTATTTTGCAATCCAAAATATAAACCTATATATTATTCAAGAAAAATAATAAAAATTTCATTTTACTTTTTTTCAAGAATGCATATATATTTTTATTTTTATTTGTTATTTTTTTCCAACTCAGAAAGATTCGGATCAATTTAGAAACAAAAGTTTGTCCGGATAAATTATGTAAATGTATTTTTTTTTTTTTTTCCTCTTTTATGGAGAAAGACGTAGCATTTTTCGAGGACACATTTTCTGACACTACGCCGTCCTAGATTATAAGATATTTTTCTGTATTTTGATATTTTACACTATAAATATTTTAAAATCAGCTTTTACGAATCAATAAAAGATTTATCTATCTATGAAATATAATACCAGCTGCATCCATCTCCAACAAATTCCAATAAAATTGCCAATAAGACATGCAACAACGATTTGTTATGTCGTTTCTGGTGAGAGAGAGAGAGAGAGAGAGCAATTTCAAAAGAAATTTTCTGCGGTCCACAAATTGTAAAAGATCACGCTATTCATATAAATAAAATTATAGAAACCTTTAATTTTGTCCTAATAAATAAAATATGCGACGTGACACATCTCCATGTATGTGTGCGTATACATACTTATTATGTGTCGTTGCTGTTACAGAGTTTATTAGCTTGTTAGTTCGACTGCTAACGACTTAGATTACAATGTATCGTAATTGCTGTTACTCAGAAGAACCGTCTTTTATTCAACTGGAACTTTTTCCGAATTTAATTACAAGAGAACCAGCGTGATCAGCGATTGTTGTCGTTATTAGATTTATTCGCCATTATCCATTAAATATTATCGGAAGTAATTGGCACTACTTACGTAGAAAAGAATTCTTAATTCGAAAATCGCATGAAGATCAGGAATAAATAGGATTATATATGTGTAGCATTCGTTTCAATTACTTGAACAGAGTGGAAAAATTAGAATTGTTACAAGATAATATCGCGTAGAAATTTTTTTTCCCCTCACAGGTAACGAAGATTGCTAAATTTATTAATTAAAAATTATCAAATAATTGGTTTCTGAAATGTTAAAATTATGCCGTGTGTCCCAGACCATCATTACATCAATTTGGAGTGTCCGGATGGCCGCGTCGTGACGCGTTGGCGCGGCGTGCCACACGCGGAAGATATATTCATATCTTCTTATTTATTCGACGGTCATTCAGCAAAATTATAAATAGTAAGAAGCATCTTAATAATATTTTAAAATTGACTATTTCAGTTTCTTCTATTGATTTGGAGATTAAAAATTGTACGCGGCGCGGCGGTTAGTATGGCGTTGGCGCGCCGCGCCGATGCATTATTACGCGAACTCGCCGTTACTTTTCGTAAAATGCCGGATTCGGGACGCGAACCCGGGTATAGCATTTTATGAAAAGTAACGGCGGGTTCGCGTAGTAACGCGTCGACACGGCACACTAACGCGTTACCACGCGGCGATCCGATCACTCCAAATGGATGTAAGAGTGGTCTGGGATAACCAGTGTGTGTGTGTATAAATGTATATTTTATAGTTAAGCGGAAACTATTTAATACGCACTTATAACATTTATATTAAACATGTTATGGTTTATAATTTTAATTTCGATTTTATTTATCCATTAATCACGTTTTATCGTATGGAAGAGTTCGAGTATTCGAATAATAAACTCCTATAAAATGCAAACATCTTTGTCACGTTAAGGTTATAAGTTAAATATTTTTCTTAGAAATTTCTTCCGTTTTATACTAATTCTTAAAATTAATTTTATGTTCGATAAAACTGGCAATAAAAGCGCTATTAAAAAAATTTTTTTTATGTCGTTTAAAAATGTCACGAACACGAGTTATATATATAAGCAAGTTTATAGATAATTAATCTGGTGCGAAAATCAATAGAAAAATTAATATAAAATTTAATTTAAACTTGTAGAAATTATAGATTGTTAAGAATTTGATGAGATTTATCATCATCATCAGAGTGCATTGTCTATGCAGAAACAAACACACAAAAAAAAAGTATCTTAAAGAAATGAGCCTAACTTCATTATACTAAGAATCGACTTTATAAGCCATACTTTATCATCACCCAATTAGTAAAGCGAGATATAAGTACGTATTGAAGAACATTGAATTAATGGAAAAGTTCGATGAGAAGGAAATTTCACTTATCTCCTGAGATTAAAGCATTCAGAAACGTTACCGCAATACCGCAATAATTTCTTTGGACAACTTATTATTTGCGAAATGATCATTTTTACGCGAATATACATCAGGAAATCAAACCGAAAACATATTTTGATGCATATTTTCGACTCTCAGAAAGGAAAAGCTTACGATATCACCACCAGTAATAGATATACGTACGTGTGATCATTATCGATTTTTATGTTAGATTAAAACCAAATTTACGGTGCAATTTTTTTATTTTATTTTTTTCTTTCTTTATAGAAAAATGGCAAAAAAAAAAAAAAAAATTCGAAAATTATTTTATTGTGAGAATTCAGACAGGGGGAATAAAAAGTTTCGAATTCTGTTTTTGAGGAAACATGAACTCAAGAACGAATTTGCAGGAATTGATATTAAAAAAAAAAGAGAATATCAATAATATTTTGAGAAATGTTCCTTTAATAATTTATATTTACAAGCTGTTAAAGGAAAATTTAAATTAGATTTTAAGTAGTGTATTTTTTTCTTTAAAGTGCAGCAATCCTAAAAGTAATATCCTCGAATTAAGACGACAGAAAATGTACAGAGAGCAGAAATATAGATTTGATTAATTATAATGAATATTTATTATTAAATTTTAATTTAAATCAATTTTTTTTTACTTCGAGATAGATTTATTTGTTTGCAATTTTTCAAACACGTTAGTGACAGATGCCAAAATGTCCGACAGAATATCCGTCTGCGAAAAAAGCAACACGTTCTACGAGAAAAATTTCCTCGAAATTTGATCACAGGTTACATCACTTAATATAAAAATAAAAAATAAATTCTTAATTATTATTTAAAATATGTGAATATACCATAGATGCGAATATTTCTTCTTATTTGTTCGACAGTCATTCAGCGAAACCATAAATAGTAAGAAGCATCTAAATCAATAATATTTAAAATTAATTTTTCCAGTTTCTTTTATTGATTTAAGGATTAAAAATCATTTTAGATTATGGTTTTTTTATGTTATCGTCACGCGAATAAAAGTTTTTTTTTGTTATACTCACTGAATGAATATAAAATCTTATAAATTTTGAAACACTGTAACCTATATTCATTCAGTTTTTCCATAAATGAAAAAAGAATTTTTTTTTGAAGGAATGATACCCGATATGGCTTTAAATCTTTCTTATTTTTCTTGGTACGAATTTAATATTTTTCTTCCTTGTCAAAAGAAAATCGGACATTTACAACAGTTTTTTTCCTGATATATTTATATATATATATATTAATATTTGCGACTTTACTGTAATAAATTTCATTGGAATATTCGTCTCGAATCGAGATTCATTCTATATATTTGATATTGATTTCATTTAAACAGAAACAGAATGAAATCTTAAAAGTTTCTTTCCATTATCCACTGATACTCGATGCTGTCAGCAAAAAGCTTAAAAGATTTTCTTCGTTAACAGATTAAACGATTAATTGTTTAAAAATTTAAAGATACTGTATAAGCACATTTATAAATTAATTTGGATAACTTCTTTTATCTTTTTTTACCTTCCGAGAACTTAGTTGAACATGAGAGACTACAAGAAAAAGTTGTGATAAAGAAACTAACTCTACTGCCTTTAATCATTTATGTAGATTCAAAGTTTCCAAAATATATATATATATATATATCCATGCCTAAACTTGCAATATCAGTGACATGTTAAATTAACTATCATTGCAAGATAAATTTACGTATTACAGTTGATAATGTTTACATTATCAACTGCAGTAATGAATCAGTATGCATCGGTAGTAGAGTAATAATGTTTAAATGAACATTAATCAATAAAAAGTTGTGGTTAATTTATGTCGTGCTGAGTTTCTCATAATAATAATAATAATAATAATATTTTCCATAGTTAGTATTATTTATTTATTAAAATAGTAAAACTGATTAATGTAAAAATGGAAAATAGTAATTTAATTCAATCCGTTTTGTATAAGTATTTCCCATTGATCAATGACTGTTTAAGTAAGCATTAAACTGCTTTATAATGGAAACATTATTGATAAAAATTAATTATCTTGAAAAAAAATAAATAAAATATTATTTTGTATAATGGCCAATCCGCCATTTTGAAACAAAATGGCGGCCGTCGTAAGTTTAGAAATGAACATTTTTTTTCTAATTATGCTTTAGTTTAATTGAAATCGTGATACCGCAAGTTTTATTTATTCTAATTATTTTTATAGTTATATGCAGTCACATATAATCTTGATAGAAGTTCTGACTGTTTATCGAGTTATTTAATAAGCCAATTTTGATCTTTTTGCAGAGTTAACTTTTCTTAGTTACCTCAGGAAATGATATCTATGTATCGACTTTAGTAATAAAGAATCTTTTCCTTTATCTGTCACTTCGGCGATAAGATTTACAGCTGATTGATTTTGATCAAATTTGGTAAAGCCACACTTATAAAGGACGTCAGTGTAAGTATCAAGTTCGATTTATGGCAATCCGCCATTTTGGAACAAAATGGCGGCTTGATCATAAATCGAACTTGATATGTTTATTTCTAAAAACATGACTTTATCGTTAATATAATCCTTCTTGAACATGTCTATTGCTAAACCTATAACGGCCGCCATTTTGATCCAAAATTAATTATCAAAGATCTAATTAATTGTCAACTTTTTCTATTAAATTTTTGTTATATTAAGTCTTCAAATAATAGTAATAATAATATTTTTATTATTATTATTATACGAATTAAATCATTTCTGATAGATATTTAATCAAATTCTTTAGACAAATATAAATCTTCAGTTATAACTTCAAATTGTTTGAAGCAATCATGTGAATCTTTAATCGAATTTTTTTTTTACTTTCGGAAGAAATCGATCGATTTTTACGATTATCTATTATTATTAAACAATAATTTAATTATAATTAATCAATAAAATATATGAAATCGTTAGAAAAACATGTTTGTTTCTAAACTTATAACGGCCACCATTTTGGAACAAAATGGCGGCCGTTATAATTTCAGAAACAAACACGTTTTTCTAATTTCTGAGGAAATTTACTGATTCAGTTGTAAGCATACATAGTGATTAAAGAATCGAATTTCGTTTTGAGGTTTAATGTGGACAGGTTTCGAAAACAACACGAAACATGATCGTGGGAATTGTACACCTCGTCGGTGCACAATTCCCAAGATCGTTAGTATAATTTTGAAATACTCTTATTGTCACTCATTTAAAGTTTTAAATAGCAACAGTTAATTAAGCTTAATAACTAACTCGACTTTACTCAAAACTGTAAAAGAGCTTTACAGTAGATCAATCCTCAGAGCTATGATAACAATAATAAACATTGCACAAACATTGAGAATCATATTTTCTGTTTTATAACTCGTATTTTCATATATTTTATTGATTATTATAATTAAAATAATCGTTTAACAATAACTAATCGATAAAAATCCATCGATTTCTTCCAAAATTAAAATAAAAAATCGATAAAAATTCACAACATTGCCTCAAAAATTTGAAGTTATAATTAATAAAGAGTTATCCAAATTTTGATTAAATATCTATTAAAAACGATTTAATTCGTATGATAATAATAAGAATAATATTAGTTGAAGATATATATAATAAAAATTAAATAGAAAAAGTTGATAAATAATTCAATTTTTACGACAAAAAAAAAAATTTAAGACAATAGAACGATACCAAAAATTGTGGTGACATTTTAAGAATATTTAATATAAAATATTATTATTTTAAATTATAAATTTAATAATAAAAGTCATAAAATAAATTTTATAGAATTTACATTTAGTTTAAAAAGATTATTATTATTTTTTTCTTTCGATATAGATCCCAATAAAACTTCGACTAAAAATATAATTTTAACATAAAAAAAGGATAAATAGTTTCGAGACATAATGGTAAATTGAAGAAAAATAAGCAAGTACTGTAAATATCAGTGAATTTTTTTTTTTAACTCTGTCATACTATATTAATAAGAGATTCAATAATAATAATAATTCCTTAATAAATAGTATTAATTTAATAAATATCGATGATTAAAATAATTGCATATATACATTAAGTGCTTTCATTACTCTAAAGAGTTTAAAATTCAATTAATTTATTTTCCATATATACGAATAAAATTTCACCATCAGAAAAAATACGTAAATAATATATAGTCATACCTCACCTTGCGTCGTTAATTCGTTCCAAGATTCGCCACTCAAGTCGAAAAACAATGTAAGGTGAATAAACTTTTTTAAAACTACCTACATCCCATATAAATAACCCCCTAACGCCGCTAATAACATTTTGGAGCTTCTAAATAATTCCATAAATTTCAATAACCGATTGGACGAATGGTCAAGGTAGTCTTATACGCAGCGTAAAAAGTTGAACAAGAATGAACTTCGGCGTAAAGACGCAGCGTCTATTTAGCGAAAGTGACATCAGCATAGATGCATCGACATATTTACGTCGCGTTTTATGTCTGTGAGATCCAAACCATCAGCATAGATACATCGACATATTTACGTCGCGTTTTATGTCTGTGAGATCCAAAACATCAGCATAGATATATCGACATATTTACGTCGCGTTTTATGTCTGTGAGATCCAACCTTTAGTAGATTTTTATTTTTTCCTATTAACAAAAACAATCGACGTAAAGTCGAAACGACTTAAATCGAGGTACGACTGTATTTTATTCTTAAAATAATTTTTATTAGAGTTTTTCTGAATATTCTAGTTTATTTTAAATATTCTAGCAATACAATTTTAGAATACTTGAATTACTATTATAGAAAAAAAAAAAATGTTTCTAAAATCTTAATTCCAGAAAATAATTTGATTTATAAATATTTATTATTATTATTATTATTTTCTAATGTGAGGAATTACAGAATGTTAAAAATAGTCGCAGTGTAATTATTTTTATCATATTTTACATATTTTTTTTATAGCAAAAATAATTCTATGTCATAACACGAAAATTAATAGAAGTATAATAAAAAATTAAGTAAATTAATTCTTATCAGAAAATGCAGATTTGTTTCGAAATTTCTTATTTATGTCGCTTTAAAAAAACTCATCTGAGAAGTATTAAAATAAATTCTTAAACGAGTATTTGATAATAATTAGAAATTATTATTGTTTTTTTGTATTTTGATAAAGGATGCTGATTAAAAGTAAAGTTTTCTAGACCTATATTTATTATTATTTGATCATAAATTATGTATTTAACTTACGTTATGTTTCTCCAATTGCACTTTTGGCCCAATACCGGATAACATCAATATCTGAGGTGTATTAAGAGCTCCAGCTGATAGAATAATCTCTTTTCGTGCACGAACAAGAGTGGTCAGTCCACCTTTATCGAAGAGTACAGCTCTAGCTGTGTTTGTTTTATCGAAAAGAACCTAAAAATAATTTTAAAAAAATGTTTAATTTTGGTTGTAAGATTTAAAAAAAACTATAATCTTTTATAAGTTTATAATAATAATAATAATATTTTTTTTTAAATGAGAAAATCATAGAATAAAAACTGTATAACGGTTTATGCTATTATTATCTTAGCAATCACGAACGTTTCATTTAGATTACAGCTACAAAATTTGATAGATAATTATGGTGACCATACGTCTTTTATTTAAGAGGACAGTCCTTTCTTTCACTTCTCTGTACTTTAGATTTATTTATTTTTTTTATAAAATGACCATTTTGTCCTTTATTTTGTGAATTGAAATACTAAATTGATTGCTGGCATGCAATAGGAGGTCTACAGAAACGTGACATTGTCGTTTGCTGTGACAGTGTCGTGTCATCTGTGAAAAAATCGAAGAATGGCGACATAGACGGGTTGGAATTTTTAAATATTTCACAGATAAACGTATATCGTTTAAAAATATTTTAAAAATTGTCGAAGTTTGCTTTTCTTTCCACAAATCTAATTCCCCCACTGAATGAGTATTTTCATTAATGAATAATATATGGATCACCAAGTAAATCCAATTAAAAGTCAAAACATTGGAAACATGTATTCATTGGCTATCAGAGAGGACAGGCTACCCCAAACCTCACAATTTTAGAGTCCTCAATGTTATAAAAAATATATTTATATATTTTTATACTGTTCGAGCTTCAGTGTTTGTCAAAATTTGAAGTTCTCGATCGATGTTTTTGCTTTTCTTGTACACTTACCACTGCATATTTGTCAATTTTATCGTTTTTTTTTTTTTTACTTGAAGGGCCTCAAAAAAATTAGTTGTCTTGGGCGTCACATTTTCTCCGAAAGTTCCTGCATGTATATACCAAATGTACTTCGACATGACGTGTATAGAGTTATATAAATTTTTAAAACACAAACTCAATTTCTTAAAAAACTTCTTTCTAGTGAAAAATATCAAAATTAAATTTTTTAAAGTAATAATATGATTGTTTAAAACATTGTGTTGTTTATTATATTTTATAATAAATGTTATAAGGCTTTGCAGTTTTAGTGAAACAAATAAACGCAATCTGCTTTTTCTTATTATGAAACTATTTCTGTTGTCGTCCTTTATTTTCTCCAAAAATATGGTCATCATATAGATAATCTACTGTCATAAGTATCAAGTACTATATCATAAGTATCAAGAATATCATAAGTATCCAAGTACTATAAGTACTTGGATGGCTTCTTATAGTAGAAACTATCCAAGTACTTATAGTAGAAAACATCCAAGTATTTATAGTATATTTACTTGGAGTCTACTAAGATACTCCAAGTAAATGGAAGAGGTATATTTAAGAAAAATAGCCCATTCTACATTGTATTCCTTATCTGAAATCTGATTTTTTACTAACCTTAGTGACAAAAGCATTAATAACTATATCGAGATTATGTCGATCTTTTATTGGATCTAAAAATGCGTGTTTTGTACTCCATCTTCGACCCTTATAAGTAGTACCTTGTGCAATCGAAAATCCTAAAAAAAAAATAAATAAATAAATACAAATCATTTGAAAATATATTTTTTTATTTTCGAATGTTTACAATAAATCAAATTTCATCTAAAATAATTTTTATAGTTACCACAATATATTTTTTTCAACTTTTTTTATTATTATTATTTTAAATGTATTTTTGAAATTTGTAAGACATTTTAGCAGGATATTTTCATACCAAATAATAAAAACAATACCAGTCTGAGTAGGTCCGTTAATGTCGTCAAGATGAGGATAACCCATTAACTTTCCAGCTTCGATAAAAGATTTCAAAAGAGGAGTAGCAAATGGTGTAGAAACTGCTTGATATCCTCCTACGTTGTGATATCCTTATAAAAGAAAATAAATTGTGTAAAAAGTTACAGGAAAATATTTCATATGCAATCTTTCATATAAAAAAAAAAGATGGAGATAAAATTTAAAGATATAAACTAATAGTTTTAAAAACAATATCGCAACTCATGACAAAATTTCATAACGTATACGTGACATGTTTCCATGATAAATTATTTTAGAATGTTTTTCATAATTTTTTTTAAGAATCGCAATATTTTCACGAGTTCCTCGAAGTAATTTTACTACAAAAATTTGTTTTATTTCATTATAAAAAAATTATTTACAACGGACTCATGGAAAAAAAAATTTCGAGACTTACGAAAATACATAAC
>WUQG02420644.1:0-15228 GCA_011317285.2 Androctonus mauritanicus | reverse complement strand
GTTTGTTATTTTCTTTCAAACGTTCACGTATTTAAAAAAATTAAATTTGAAATAAATTTTTATTAAATCTGATTTGTATTTTTGTTTCGTTTTTGTTCAGTAAAGGATCGATAGAAAACTGTATAATATAAAAAATGATACGCATGATTTAAATTATGCTTCGCTCAACACGTTTACTTTGATTTACCGAGTATATGACGTCACTTCCTATTTATAATACGAACTCCGGTTTAGACGAACAAATTCTGTCAGTCCCGTAAGATTCGTCTTAATGAGGTTCGACTATATATATATAAATTATTACTGTAGTATAAATCAAAATCAATATTGAATTGATTATAAAGGACTGCAATCAATTTATATATACAATAGGACCTGGAAATTGCTCGTGAAGTTAGAATCAATTTTCCTTAGGCATAATGCTGAAGTCAAGTTCTGTTCTTAGCAAAGCAATTTGATCAGAATAAAATTAAGTAAAGGCTAAAAAAATCAATAGATTAAATAACGGTTTATCATTAAAAAAAAATGAAAAAATAGCTTTTAAATACAGGTTTCCCCTACTTTACAAAAGTCGAGCATTCCTGTGAAACCTTTCATAAATCAAAAAGGTATTAAGTGAAGAAGCAATTACCATTAATTTATATGGGAAAAATTTTACTAATGCATAGATTTCCATATTATATAGTGTGTCAAATTGTAAAATGTCCAATTTTACTCCTTAGTTTATAAAGCGTTTAAAGACTACAGGAAAGGGATTTGCACCACTTTCATAATAAATGATTATGCAGTTTTGTCTACTAAAAAGTTTTCAGTTAATCAAAGCATATAGAGATTTTAATTTATAAACTGTAAATTGTCCATAAATAAAAAGTTCACACTAGATTATATTTGAATTACTGTTTTTGCAATTTTTTTTCAAAAATGAATTTAGTAGCATTATTAGTGACAAGTTTAAATTTTATATATGATTTAAACTAAGTATATTTATAAAATGTTATTGATCTCCATACTGAAGAAATTTATTTTTAATTTAGTATTATCTTTGTAAAGCTTTCTATGATCTTAAACTGCTAGACATCAAATCTTGAATCAAAAATATTAAAAAAAAAAAAGAAAAGAAATTACCTTTCCTGCAGCAACTAATTCTTTTTGAGCTGCTGAAGCGGCTTTCACTAGAGCAGAAGTCGCAGCAGCAATTGATTTGGCTGCCTCCAAAATCATCTCATCAAAATTCATGCTCTCATCTGCTTCCTGAAGAAATACACAAAAATTGGTAAAAAGTTTTTAACACAAATTATATTGTCATCAGTAATTTATGATGATGCTTCTGTAGATAGGTCTCCTTTCTGTCAGCATATGTCTGATTCTTGGTTGAAGATAGAGCCACAACCAAGAATATCAAACATATCTGATAATAAGGAGAATAATCTTGAAGTTTTTTCATTCTTCACACCCAGTATTATACTTGAGATAAATTGAAAAATAACAATTTTTAAATTTTATTTTATTAAACTTACTCTAACACTTCTTCTTGGCTTAAGATTAGCCAACTTTTTAGCAGCTGCATCAATCGAATTGGCTGCTCCCAGAAGTTCAGTTTCTGCGATCACTGTCGGATCATCTGGATCTACCCAATCTGATCCTAACATTGGAAAATTTCAATTTTACAAACATTTCAAATAGAACAAAGAAAGAAATCTCTTGTTTTTACCTTTTAACATTTCTGCACCATTAACAACTTCCGTAAGTGAAGTAGCTATGGTTCTTGACATAATGACTAGCTGTTGCTTTCCTGCCTGACTGGGCTTTTGAATTACCTAATTTATTTTTGAATGAAAGAAAAAATACAGTACATCTTGAATATGAAATATAATTTTTTTTTAATTTGTGAAAATTTTTATCAAACAGATAAAGACTGTATATTCACAAAAAGTACATACTTGATGAACCATTTGTAATAATTCTCTATAATGAACAGCACACTGGTGTCCTGCATCCATAATTTTTGTCCTTACATGTATGGTTTCAGCAGAATAAGCAGCAGACTACAATGATAAAAAATTGAAACAAAATTTTTAGATATGATGATATTTCATTTGTCTGGAAGAGTGTGTCACATGACTAGAAAGATTTTCTAATAAAAAACCTTGACTTCAATAATAATTGAATTGATACATAAAATATAAAGTTTGTTTAGAAATGTATCTGAATATTAAGGATTATTTAATATATATGCATAAAGAATTTTTTATAAAAAATATTTTTTTTATATCTATTAATTTTCCTATACAAATACAGACAGTTCTTGATTTATTTAGTTTCAAATTTGTGAGTTTTTTTGAAATGAATTATCAAAAAATAAATACTAGCATGATTATACTGCATTAAACACTTTTACTAAATAATTACAAAAAAAAAAAAAAACTCAACATATTTTGCAGTCGTGAAATAACTTCTTTAATTGGCTAGCATTTTCGGCAATACATCGTTGCCATCATCAGGCTAAGAACAAAATGGTTAAGAATTGTAGAACATGAATTTCAAAGATAGATGAATGTGTTTCCACGGTTACAATACAGTAAATCTGTACAAGCAAACACGTATAACAAAATAAGATATAAATATTAACATTAAATGGAAAAATTGCAAAATAGTATAAAATAAAATAAAAGCAATACTGTGTGTATGCAATATGCACAGTATTGCTTTTATCTTATTTATTGTAGTTTATTTTGTTTTATGTGTTTGCTTGTATGGATTTACTCTATTGTAACCAAGGAAATGTATTCATTTATCTTTTGAAATTCACATTCTACAATTCTTAACCGTTTTATTTAAAAATAAATGTTAAACATTCATAAAAAGCATTTCAAAGCATGTATATTGCTACAGAATACAGTATGAGTAGATTTGTAGCAAAAACTCCATCTGCTATGAAATCGTAAAAATCAAATTGGTGGCCAAGAAGTGGAAATAGCACACTCACTAGTTTTACTAGCACATTATGTAAATAACATTCATTCTTGAATTGTGCCTAATGTGCCTAATTGTGTTCATCTGTATTAACATTTCTTAGACAAATAGTATATTGTCGATGTAAATTCTCTTAAGAGGCAAATTTAAAGACTTAATACAGCAGAGCTCGAGTTTATATAAGAAAAAGCTTGAGCTTGAGCTTCAGTCATCTCTTTATTTGCAAGAAAACGCAAGTTTTTTGAACTGAGCCAACATGAATCAGTAACTCTAATCAGAATTATATAAATATACTTTGCTTCGTTTATAATGTACAAAATAAGGCAAGAAACTAGCATACAAATTCATCTGAACAAAAATTAAAATATTAATACTATATATGCATAGTGTTAGCTATGTATAGTTTGCAACATTATACATATATTAGTGTAGAATTATAATAGAAAGATATATATTTGCTTAATATTTTTTTTAAGCAAAACTTTTCTCAAATAATTGTTATAACTCTAATGTATTTTGTTATATATAGTATCAATTTTCTAATTTTAATCAGAAATATTTTTAAATTATTTTGGATAATTCTTTTAATATTAATATTTTACCTTGCAAGTAGTCAACAGATCGACAATTGCTTTCCTTCCCATATTTGCAGCAACAATGATGTCATCTTGCTTGCAGCTATTTCCTGCAGCAACTGCTTTACCTGTAGCCAGAGTAACTGGTTTTGTTGATCTCACCAGATCTTCTGGTAATGCTTTTTTAGAAGGTGGCTCAGATGAATCAAAAGCCTAAATAAACATAAGAAAAAGCATTTCTGTAGATTTTAGATTTTTTATAATATATGTAAAATATTACAAAATCCAGATTTCTTACTCTAATTTCTTGTCCTATTGCCTCAATAGTACTCTCTAGAGCTCGAGTACCACGTGAATGTTCGTCCTCTACAGATTTAACAGTTTTTAGAAGTGAAGTAACGTTAGTCACCATAACCTATTAAATATCGGCAAATGAAAATTTGATTGATATTATTAATGACAAGATAAATGTTTATATTTCTACCTTTGCAGATTCTTTTAAATACAGCATAGATGGATCATGGATATTCTTCCCCGAGGCTACTTTAGTGGACTGAATCAAATCCCCTAGAGCTGTAGCCACATCTTTGACAGCATTAATCAATAGTACCTAGAATGGCATGTTCACAAAAATATTTAAGAAGTTACTTCTCTAAGCTTCTTTAATTTATTATTATTATCATCTTTTAAACTAATTTAAAACCAATTTTTGATCTGAAGATGTATTTATATCTAAATTTTACAATAGACCAGAAGATAAAACAATTACTGAGAATCTCTCAGAAAAATCTGCATCATCATAATTTCGATTATGATTCAACAAACTCATCATCTAACAATAATCCTTCATCACTTAATACCAGCTGGCAATTAACTAATGATACAGATAGTAATTACTTTTCATATTTTATTGGAATGTTGATTTATTCAAATTATGTTTTCTTGATGATATACTTACCTGTAATTATTGCTTAATCTGTTTAATCAAATCATATGGATATAATGATTTTCATCTTTATTATAATTTTGGAAGAGGAAAAGTATAAACATAGCATGTAAACCAAACATGCTTGCTTATTATTAATACTTGTTTTTAAAATAATTGAAATTAAATTTACAATAATATGTTTCCATCTACCTACTTGTCTAATTGTTCAAAAAAAGATGAAGCTTATATCAGTTTTATTTATTTTAGACTAACGTAACAATCATTTATAGTAATTTTAACTTTCGTAACATTAAGTGGAATAATGTTTTGAAATTCAAATAAGTAGTCAAATTTCATGACATTTAAAAACATAGTTCCCAATCTGTAACAACAATTTTCTTGATATTGTGTTTACTAATTTAGTTGATTTTCTAACTGATCTGAACTATTGAATTTAATTCAGATCACAACTCTATTATTTTCATGTATTAATGCAGATATGGCCATCATGATAAGAAATCTACATATTTATACAATTGGAAAGCAGCCAATTGGCTAGCTCTTACTCAAGATGTTATTCTGTTTCTGTGGCATATGATGTATTGCTCAGAACTTTATGAAGAATTGAAAAAGTCGTTTAAACTTACATATATTGGAAATGTTTCAATGAAAAGAACCTAGATGTATTTAGATTACAAGAAATACTAAAAAGCTTAAAAGAAAAGTAAACTGTCAACTATTTAAATGAATAAAATATAGATTTTATTCTGATCTGTTTATATATAAAAAATTAAATGTATTTATATTAAAGCTTTTATTACTGATAAAGAAAATATATCCACAATATTACTAAAACCACTAGCAACTCAGGAATTTATATGATCCTGGCTTTAAATAAATCTACTGGTCAGTGAGAAGAGCAAATTGGAATGATCACAAGATTCTTAAAAAATGTCTAAAGGAACATAAGAGATGTAAGAACAGATAATTTGAGTATCGCACAAGCTAAGCATATTTATGAGTTGGATTTGGAGATTATATAGGACAAGGCTAAAATCATCAAATGTGTAAGTGATCTGAGGGAGTCTTCTACAGTGGAGGCATTAGCTATATACCAGAGAAGAAAGACTGCATATGTATGATGTGTAAATAATAAACTTAGCTTCTTTACAAGTTTAAACATCTAATTTTATGTATATAGTTTACAATCAGGTTATCTATTTCTACTTAGTATCTATTATTTTGTTAATTGTATCTTACTTCCATTCGGATGCTACATGAACCGCATGTATTTGTTGGTTGTTTGCCAGAAATTTTTTTTGATTTTTAAATCTATGTATTCTGGACAATACTACAATGAGACAATACTATACTAAAAAGATTTAATATACATAAATCATTGAATATTTTTTTATCGTAAATAAGATAAAATAGGATGTACCTGTCAATCTCATACCATTTTAAATCCACATCTATGTGTTAGATAAGTCATGTAATTTACATAAGTTAACAAATTAAATGCATCTTGCATTCTTCGTAATCTGTAAAATTTTAACTGCTTAACATTAAGATCTACTTTTGCATCTCAACATTAATGTTAATAACATGTTCAGTTGGACTTTAGACCGACTTCTTGTTAATATCTTGCCTAAGATTATTCCTTTATTTAACTGTTCTTATTTTTAAATTTAGAAGTAAAGCCAATATATATTTCATCATTCTTCACTCTCTAAACTTCACGTATAGGAGAATTATTGTTTGCAATTGAAAGATATTATATAATTTAAGTGGATTGTACATGTGTTTCTTTTTGTTTCATTTTAATTGTGTAAATACTATCTTAATCCTATTATAAACTGAACAATGAATTTATTATTATTTTATATAATGTAAATTGGTATAGTAAAATACTTAGAATATTGGTTTCTTTTAATCCTGTCTCCTAACTTATATTTTAAAAATAAAACACATTATCTTTTTCAAAATATTTCCATTACTTTCCACACATTTTTTCTTAACTTATGTTGATCATTTTTGCTATAAAATTCGTGAAAACCATTTCCTTTTCAACATTATAAAAATCACAAAGGAAATGTTTGCCATAGATTCGGCAATACTGTTGGCTTAATATGTAGGAACATTTTCAGAGAGCAAATTCAATTATTTTGATCGGTACAAGTCATTTCTTTTTCTCCTAATTGAATCTTTAAGTATGTAGTTTTATTTACTGACCTTCTTTCTGATATAAATTAATAATGAATTGCACATTGATGATCAAGAAAGAGTTCAAACATTACTTTACCCTTTACTAATAATTTATGTTCTTTTCATGCTGATGTCTGCTTAAGTTTGATTTACTATTTCCAGTTTAAATGAATGAAACCCATTTCCTATTGCTAAGATTCTTCAGATCTTATATTTACATGTAAAAATGTGAGTTTCATTCATTTAAACTGTGATATTTTTTGGCAATATTCACACATAGTATGTGTACTTAATTCTAACAAAAATTAGATGTTTGAGTGCTGGGATTATTCTTTGTTTATCAGCCTTTTCATGATTTAATTTTGCCTCAACGTAGGGCCCGATTGGGTGCAATCAATCCAATCTTATATCTGGCCCTGCTTATAAAGCTAGATGTTTTATTTGAAATTAGGCCTTCTTAAGTTAAAGTTGCTCTTTGGATGAGGCAACAGAAACATTTTTATAACAAAAATTTGTTTTTGGTATACACTACATAATATATCATAATACAAATTTTAAGTAGGAAAATATAATCCAAATATTATTACTCTCCAAATGATTAATTTAGAGTTTTATTAATTAGAACTATGGTGTTGTCATCTATTATTTAATAAGCGAACTTTCATTTTTGATTAATTTCCCAAAATAAAAATTTGCCATGGTTTGGAGTTAACTAAAAACTGAATTAATGCCCTGGTGCCTTAATCAGTTAGAATATCATAGTAGCCAGCAGATTTCCCTTTCAGAAAGCTTATACATTGATTAATTTAGATAATTTATCACTATATAAGCTATTAATAAATTTATTAACAGACCAGCATTGTGAATAAAAATTAAACAAATTGAAGAAGAATATGTCAACATCCTACATTTTATTAACATTAAAAAGTTCAAGTTATTTAGCTCAGGTTTGTTGATTTTAAATATCATTAACATGATATTTAAAGTCAACAAACAAATATTTTTCAAGTCTAGACAACATTTTTTCTTTCAATTAGGGAATTAATATGGTACCATAATGTCTTGAATATGTAAATTAAGCATTGTATTTTATCCAGCATCAAGAATTTTTTAAAAAACTTATTTTCCAATTTAGGTAAAATTTGATTTCCATAAAAATATTGGGCCTCAATATTTGATGTAAGCTATACTACAAATTAATAATAATCTAAATATATCACACGTCAATTATGAGTTGCATCTCAATTTATATGGTATTTGTTCCTCTCAATCATAGGAACAAAAGCTATATAACAATAAATTTGAAATTCTTATCGTTTTTGCAACACGCAGAGTTTTTACATAATTATTTTTTAAGTCACTTTTTATAAAGCAAGGATTAAATAAATATTTAAAAATTTATGATTGATAGTACCTGAGCTTCAGGATTGTTTGATCCAAGAGAAGCTGCTCCCATTTTGACCACTTCAGCTAGCTGTATTATAGTGGTGACAGCATTTTGTGCTGCAATTGCCAACTGTTCCTGACTAGAAGCAGCTCCAGTTACTAAAGTCTTTGTATCTTCTACCAATGTCCTTGCAGTCTTCAAAATGTTTTCTCTGAAATTAATGTTATAAAAATGTTGATAAATTATTAATTACAGAATATGGAATAATAAAATGATATTTATCACATGACTGGAAACAAATGAATAATCAAAATATGAAAAAAAAATCAATGAAATTTGGCTAACTTATAAGTTCCCAGATTTATGATTTTTTTCAAATATGAAATATTGAAAATACAAACATTAATTGCAATAAATAAATTCTAAACATTCATAAAAAGACATTTAAACCCAGATACATGGCTATATAATACAGCACAATTATGCTTATAGTTGAAGCTCCATCATGTTGATTGAGAAGAAATTCTTATGTAACAAGCTCACTCCAAAAATGAATTAGATTGTAAAAGTAGGAACTACATATTTAAAATCCAATCTAATCCATATTGTATGATCTTATTATTTATTGTAAATTTAATTGATAATTTTTACCTGTGATCAGCAAATGTTTCACTTTCATGTTCAGCATGCAAAGTGCCTGCAGTGGCAAACATGATGGTAGTTTCCAAATCTCCTATGATGCCATTTACAGTGCTTACAGCACTGATGCAGGCTTGTGTACCACGAGAGCCTGCTTGAAGTGCAGCCAGCACGAATGATACCTACTCAAAGGAACAGAAAATTGAAATAAATAAATAACACATTTTTAAATTAATAAAAATACATTTGTACCTTCTCTGTCACTATTCTAGAATTATCAGCAATATCATGTTGACTGAAAGTGTCATCAGGATTGCTCTGACAGGAACTTGCTGATTTTGTTAAATGAATACAAGCATTTCCTAAATCCTGAACACTTGATCGAATTCTTCCTGCAACCTGAAAATTAGAAGTGAAAGCAGCTTAAAAATTTTAGATTATTACTTTTTATAAAATCATATAATATTGTTGTAAAGCAATATATGCATATTGCCTTACAACAATGCTTTGCTAATATGGCACTTCTCAATTATATTCCATGTTTTTATTTTATATATCAAAATAATACTTAGAAAAGGTACACATAAATGAGATGGGCCTGAAACCTTCCTGAAAAATGGGAGATGTAAGATCCAGATCCTCCAAGGTGATAAACAAATGTTTTAAAACACTGTCATCCAGTAAAGCTTTTCAGGCATAACACTATTATGCATTTAATGAATAACTAGCTGATGCTCAGTGTAAAATATGCTATCAAAAGTAAGAGTTGTCTAGAAGATCGTTTAGTAAAGCAGTCATTTATCATCTTGGAAGATATGGGTCCTGAGCTCCATATTGCTTGCTACTTTTTAGGTGAATCTGGGACAGTCTGTTAAACCCCAGCCTATGGTGCATCTAAAAGGTGCCAACAATATCACATCAAATTCATTCAAAAGTGGAAGCATTCTATTCATGAGCAATTTAATTTGAGCACATACTTCCCTTGGATCCTCGCAATGCAATGAGAAGATCATTGTGATGTGACATGCATATGCTAGCAGCCATCTTTACCAAAAGTGACGTTACTAAAATTTTAAAAACTTTGAATGGCTATAATTCTGTAAATGCACCCAATAAAGATATGAATTTTTATAGCATATTGATAAATTTCTCCAGTCTATCAATCTATGCTAATTTCATGGTACCTGTGATCCTATCCCTCGCCTATGGGTAGGATTGCAGGTAATGGATAATAACTAAATATTATATTTTGTGAAAATCTGTGTGTTTTCCTTAAAATAAAATTTTGGTGCCCAGGGCAAAACACTCTAAATTTGATTGGCGATGAATGTGTTAATGTCAATATGATGTCATGGCATATTGATGAACTGCTACACCAGTTACAAAGATTTTCTGCTTTTATGACAACCACTATATGAAATTATATATTACCTTGTACAGGGATGCAATGCTATTTTTGTTGTTATAGATAATTCAAAAGATGCTATTCTATTTTATGTGACAAATTATAAAGATAATTGTCTGTATTTATTATTATTTATTTATAATTGATGGTTACTGTTGAATAATCAACAATATGCAAAAAAATTTAAAATAATTTTGAGAGTAATACACCATATATATTCATGTATAAGCTGAGAAATTTTTTCCAAAAAAAATTTGAAGGAAGAGGTCGGCTTAGATAGATACAGTCAAAAATTCAAAAATTGTTTGAAGCTATTAAATTCCTGTCAGTCACACCATGTTCTCACTGCTCCTTTGTGATAGCCACACTATCTTGTGAAAAAGATTTTATTCTATCAATTTTTTGTTAAAGATATGTGAATATGTTTGATTGCACATAATTTAATATTTTTGGAGGCATTTAAATATCAGCTATTGCATAAATATAAGTGAGTACTTTTAACTTCACAATGAGGATAAGAGTATTTTTCTTTCTTTTGTTGCAAATGCAAATAATATAAATTTATTATCATTTTTAGAAAGATTTCACCCAAAAATTTCATGCATACATAACTTACTGAGACAGATTTATAAGTTGTCAAACATTATAGAGTAAAACAGGCAATAGCACTAATCTAAACTAAATTTTTCATAGCAAATAAATATGGCAGCCACTACTGTATAGCACTATATCATATCAGTTAATAATATTAAATCAAAATGTAGCAATCTATAAGAGGTGAAGAAAAGCTTTGTTATAAAGTTTTGAGTACTGATAGGAGCATCAAAACAAGAAAATGCCAAATAAACATGTGATCTAAATGGCACCATTTTCAAGTTAGGACCCTTTAAAGCTAGTCAATCATGATTGAGAGCAACACAATTAAACCAAAAAATCCTTGTTTTATATTCAGAATTTTTTGTTCAAATCTGTGAAATAAGCAACTTCTAATTGATCCAATTGTGAACGATATTACAAAATACAATATATAAAATTATTTCAGTACTTTTGGAGGCAAAATACAGCAGTATCTGAGTTAGGAACAACTGAATTACTGCAAAACTTGCATATGAATTATGTTCATAAATAGAGAAGCACCTGTATTTACTTCAATAAATGACACATTGTTCTAATACTTGAAAACTGGAGGTCAGTTTATATACGGATTTCAAATTTTTACCCTTTTTAAACTCTGAAGTTAGGCTTTATACACGAATATATATGGAATATACATGAATATAAAAGAATATTGATGTCATACATTAAAATTTTAAAGGCTTACTTCAACATTTGGAGTGGCAGAAATGGCACCTCTAGCATCAGAAGCCAAATTAGCAAATTCGTGGGACATTCTGGCAGTAAGTGGTCCGAGTTGAGTAACATCAGTTGTTGATTTTGTTATCTGAAATTATTTATTTTAACCAGTGTATATTCTAAATGGCAATAATGAAATGTCAAGTTATACAAGAATTTTATTTTAAAATCATCTAACCATTTCTTGTGCAATTCTGGCGATTTCTTTTGCCGAATTTACCATTCTCGTCTGATAATCCACAAAAGAATCTTGACTCACATTAATTTGATAATCATCCATCTAAATATTTAAAAAGTATAATTTATGAAAACTTAAAATTTCATGAAGTAATTTTTGCTTAGCAATTATTTACCTTAGAGACAGATTTATTAATTGATTCAATGACACCTGTAATAACTCCTGTTTCTGTTGTAGCAACTTCAAGAGTATGGAGAAGATCTTGCAGAGCATCTTTCATAGCATCTGCAGATTCATCTATTTCACTATGTAAATGTGCAGTCTAAATTTGATAATTAAATATGTAAATAATTTATAATTTTGATGAATATAAGTCAAATTCATCTGAGTGACTACCTTAGGATTTCCACCAGATTCTTTAGCTGTATAAACCAACTGGAGCGCACATTCTGCTACTGTTTTTGTCTGATCTAAAATTGCCATTTGTTGTTTGGAATTCAATGTTTTTGATGCACTTCCAATAGCACTTTTAACCAAAGGATCAAAATAGCTCACCATATTTGTCACCTGAAATATTAAAATTATTATTTCTGTATATTATTGTTAAAATAACAAAAATGATTTTAGAGTTCTCTTTTACCGAATGCCCAAGTTTTTCTGCTTCTCCTTTTCCAGCAATGCCAACAATATCAATTTTGTCCATAATTTCAGAAGCACTATTTTCCATTTGTTCTTGAAAACCCTGTTTAATAAAATTAGAATCAAATAAATATAAAATTGTATAAAATCATTTTTGCTGCAAAGATGCAATCAGCTCATACGACTGAAAATTTAATAGTTATTTCAAATAATCATTTTAAAAAATTATTTGTAATACCAACTGCTTTTTTCAGTATGTACTTAGACATGCATGGCTTAAAGGAGTCACCACCTTTTGCAGATCTAAGTCCGATTGGTCTTGGTCTAATAAATGCACTCGTCCCCAAAGGTCAAAGCTCTGATGCATGTCTAAATACATATCAAAATAAGGTGAAACCGCAAATGGCTCATTAAATCAGTTACTGTTCCTTAGACTGTACCAACTGCTTTTGTTATAAATAATAATTTTTCAAATCACTTCAGTCATAAAGAAAATTAGAAATAACTTATAATCATCAACTGTTGTGCTACCATTATTCATTATAGTACATTATCAGCATCATATATAAACCTAACAAATACAAAGTCAAGGGAATCAAATACTACAATTATATCAGATCATTGCACATGGACTTGTATGCACTGATCAATCATATAGCTTATTAATTGCACATTAGTCAGAAGTCCAAGTGGCTAATCTGTAATTTTTAAACATTTGTTCTACTTTGAAACTATAAAAAGTCTGTAGATGTTCCCATGTTCTTTAGAACATTATGTATTTATTCATGAGGATCTATAAATAGGTCAGAAATATTAGAATAAAAGTTTTAGCATTTTATTTTCTACCGATTGTGATTTTATTGATTTCCTTTGTAGAAAATAAAATAGAATAAATCTCACTAACAAAATTCTCAAATCTAAGCAATACAAAAAATAAAAAAGAGATTCTCATCTCACTACAAGTCAGATAATCGACAAATGACAAATAATTCAATGAAATTTCTTATGGATATGAAAAAATTATAAGAAACATTTTAAACTACTAAAAATCTTTGGTTATATCTAAATTATCTAACTATTCATATAACTTACTGAAATCTTACAAAGATACGAAATGAACTTGCCTTTAAAATTTTATTTCTTAAATTTTTTTTTCTTTTCTAAAATCTAGACAACATGAGTTACGAATACAATGATAAGTTTCATCAAGATGCTACTGTGGATAGGAGGGATCAAGACTAATGGAATTTTGTGATGCTAAAAAACTATTATTAGATTTTGCTTAGCAAAGTAAAGCTTTTTGCAAGTTTCTTTTTAAAAATTTTACTTAATCTTAAAAACTTAATTTATTTATTTTTCAAAAAAACTGTATATACTATATTAATTTGAAATAATAATTCCATAAAAAAAATTTTACCACCTCTATAAAACATGCTCAAATTTGTTGACCAATATAATCTAATTAAACAGATAAACTATATCTTTAAATTAGAGGAAACCATTTAGTTTCTCTAGAAATAAAAATAACAATAAAACCAAATCTTTTTATTTTGCAGTTAACATACTTTTAAAGTATTATCGGTACGAGGTTGCAGACTTTGACTAATAATGCTAACAGAAGCTCGGTCGAGTTCTCTTATGCAGGAACTTAATCTTTCAATGGCCTGTTCACATTCTTTTTGTCCAGGAGCTTTATCTCTAAGAACAGAAAAAATAAATATTAAATTCCACAAATAATCAATATTAAAATTTAAATGTAAATAATTACCTAATTGAAGATACTAATGTTTTGATTGCATCAGATACACTTCTACTATGATTAGCAAGAGTCTGCCAAGCAGGAGGATCTTTTGGATTGACAGCCAATGATTTTGCAGCTTGAATCATGTTGCAGGAGCCATCAATAATTGATTTTCCAGCAGAAGTGATGGGTTCTTGAGATGCTCGAGCCTTACAAAATATAATATCAACAATTTAATTTTATATACTGTAAATATAATCTCGATTCATATTTTAAAAAGTAATCCATGCATATTTATAAAAAATAATTTTTCAGCTTTTATTTTAATTATAATTTTGATAAACATTCTTGAAATTTTCAAATTTATCGTTTTCTTTTTGCATAGAAGCATTTTTTGGCAAAGTAATAAAATAAATTAAAAATCTGACAATGATTAAAATTTTAATGTAGTGCATCGAAATTAAAAAATTATAAAAATAAAAAAATTCTGCAACTTAAAATATAAGGTGCACCTACCTTTGGAGACCTTATTCCACAATGCAAGTATGAAAAGTTGTGATTCAAGCGTTAGTATAACAAATAACAAGCTTATAGACTGTACGTAACTATTTGTGATTGTGTGCACTAAGCAGCAAAACAAAATTAAAGGACTAATATGTGGATAGCCAATATTAAAATAAAATATTACTCATTTACATATTACACTTATCATTAACTGTGGAAATATTTTAAATATCTTGGTGAATGCTATAAATAATAATAAATTATATTATTTATGGTATTCATCAAAATAATTTCTTGAATTTTTCCTTTCATATATAAATATTAGTACTATAGATTCCAATAGTTATAGTAGCTTTATCTAAGAATATCTATTATTATTATTATTATTTTTTACATATATATATATATATACTGTATATAAACTAAATTTATTATTTTTCAATTTAAAATATTATCTTTTTGAAATGAAGATGGACAAAATGCCCAAAAGAATTTATTTATACTTAATTTCAACAATTGAAAAAACCAAGCACTACTGGCAAGTATGAAAGCAATTTTTATTTTGGCATAACGTTTTCAGACCCATAGTTTGGTCCCTCTTCAGTACCTGATTACATCCTCTATATCAGCGTTTCTCAACCACTGGTCCGCGGAGAAATTTGACCGGTCCGCGAAGAGCTTATCTTTATATTTAAATATTA
>WUQG02420633.1:0-15229 GCA_011317285.2 Androctonus mauritanicus | reverse complement strand
CTGCTAGCATTTAGTTGAGCATAATGGAATAGCCTTCTCGCCCTGGGTGACCCTACTAGAAATATAATTTCTGAAGTACATCACCCATTCCGCCCACATACACCCCTCTGCCACTTTGAGGCAGCATAGCAGGATTCAGGAGGGGTTATTATTATTATTTGTTATCATAAAATTTGAATAAAAATTATATAACATTGTTTGAGAAATAAAAAAAAAATAATAACAAACAATGTTTTAAATAAAAAGCATAATAAATTTGTGATAACAACAAGTAATAAACACTATTAGAATAACATATAATAAATTGGTAATAAAAAAATTTATATGAAATTGAATGATATTTACTGCAAATTTTTTTTAATTTGTATTTATTTAATTTTATTCAATAAGCACAAAAATTTAGAATATATTGACAAATTATACGATAAAAAAATCATCCGAGTAATAAAATATATTATTTTCAACTTTATTATCATGAAAAGTATTTATTTATTAAGATATTTTGAAATTTTTATTTTATTTATTTATTTATTAACTTTTTGGACATAATATATTATGAATAATAACTAAATAAACTGATTATTGGTAATATTTAATTAATTTATTCATTCATTCATAAAGAATTAAAAAATTTTTGGTATGTTCAAAATAAATATAAATTATATTTAATTACATAAATTTCAAGATAAATGAAAATATCTAACAGTATCATTTAGTCAATTTTATATTTCTTTAATAGACTAGAATAATGAGATCAGGGAAATCAATATCTCATTTACAAAAAATAATCAAATACTGTATTCAAAAACTAATTTAGAATATAATTTCAAAAGATCACAACTTTATATTATTATTTCAAGCTTGAATCAAATTATAAGATTATTTGAAATGTTTTTATAATTATTTTATAACAGAAATTATGCAAAATATATTATGAAGTTTCAAATAAAACGATAGATTAAATACAAATTTATATAATACATTTAAAAATAAATCAATTTCAGAAATTAATATAAATATTTAAATATTATTCATATCAATTGATTATAATGAAATCTTTAAATTACAGATAAGAAATAATGTTAAATTTTTCAGAAGAATAAATTTATATCTTCATAAAACATTATTTTATAAAAGATATTCAAAATAAAAATCTGCCAGTAATTCTTTATATTTGATAATTACAGTATATTTAAGTTTAGTTATAATTTTATGTTGAAAAAACAGGAAATTCAAATTTAATAATTTTATAAATAAATTATAATAATCTTAAATTTTAAAATGATATTCATATCATTCTTCTAATTTTCTTTTCTCAATGTAATCTTCTTTTTGAGGCAATTAATCTTCTAATTTTTCCCTATGTAATTTAGCTAGAAAAAACATTTATTTTTTATAAATAGTATTTTATAATCTTTTAAAATTGAATATATTTCTATCAATTATTATTATTATTATATAAAAACAATATATTATCAATTCATTACTTGTTCAACCTAATTTTTAGATTAATGTATTTGCAAAAACTGATATCTCCTAAAAACAGTTTTACAAATAAAGTATGGATTTAGAAATAAGTTTTTCATAAAGATTTTATTAAATTAGTCATATAAAAATTTTAAAGACTTTTATGTTGGTTATTATAATTTTAAATTCCAAAGTCCACCGTTTTTAAATTATCTCTTTTCTTAAATAACTTCTCATACTAAAATAGTGAAAGTTTTAGATTTTTTTTTCCTATTTATAAATGTGATTCTAAAATTATCTCTTCTGATGTAATCTTTTTCAGCATATGTATTTAAGTTGAATTTGGCATTTGATCATATTTTTAAGTTAAAATTTTAGCATCAAATGTTTTATGTTTCAGTTTAAAATGCTTTGTTTTGCTTTGTAACCTTGTCTCAGTTTAAAATGCTTTCAATAATAAATTTATTATTGAATTTATTTTTTTTATTTATAAAAAGCAAATTAAATTTTATTACTTAAAATATTTTTTAACTTATAAAAAAAAATATGATGCATTATGCTGAAAAATATTAGCTAAAATGAATAGCTCATCCATCAAGTCAAATTAGAATTTTTTCTTAATTTGATTAGAACAGAAGTTGAAAAAAATTGTTTAATAATTTTTTTCAATTAGAAGAAAATTTTTAAAATGAAATTTGCATTATTTTTGGTATAAATATTATATCATAAATTAAGATTTTCAATAATCTTATTAATCCAAAGAAGTTTTTAGCAATTACATATAATTTTTACACAATTTAAAAATTTTGCATAAAATAAAAATATTTTATTTAGCTAAGCTAATAAATTATGTTTTATATACTATAACAGATGTTTAATTATTATAAAATATTTTTAATCTGCATAACAGTTTTTCAAAACAGAATAATAAAAATTATATTATCTATTACTTATTGTAAAATTTTACTCAAATCATGCACAGAAATTTTTAACTGAATTTAAATGATGCACATATATAAAAAAATATCTAATAAATACCTATATAACAACAATAAATATGAAAGTTTTTTTAATACTAAAATATTAAAATCAAATTTGATGAAGACAAATGTAATTTCAGTATTGAATTATTAACTTTCTAAAAATTAAAAATCAATTCAATTAATATATATATACATAAATAATATTTTCAAAAACAGTGCCAAGAATTAATGCAAAATTTTGAATATTTTATAAATGTTTTTAAGTGAAGTAATAAAATAATAAATAGCAGTATTTTTAATTATGAGATGTTGATTTTATTCTTTTTTATTTCATAAAGAAGAAAAACACTACAGCAATATATTAAATCATTTTAAAAAATTCCTATAGAATATTTTAAAAATGTTTCTTTAAATCATGAGTTCATTAAAATAAAATATTTAAATGGCTTTATTTTAATTGGAAATAAATTCTCTTTAATTGAAAAATTAAATTTTAATTTTAAAAATCAAAGATACAAAGAATATTTTTGAATATATATATTCAAAAGTTTTGCCAGATCATAAAATTTTTTGCAAAAATGTAAGTAAGAGAGATCAGCAAGAATAATAAGAATTTGATTCAATGAAATTAATGCAAATATGATGAAACAACAAATTACTGATTGCAATATTTCATACAATAAGATTAATAAGTTAAAATGTTTTATTAGATATATAAATAAAAGCTTTCACTTAAAATAAATTTTCAATTTGTGTATATATAAACATTTGTTTATATATACACAATAAAAATAATTAAACATATAGTGATTTTATTATGAACTGAAAATTATTTATTACTGGTTATAATATATATGTTATTATTTTATAGGATGATTATAAAGCCCTTGTACAGCTTAAAATATTAAGAAATTCTGTTCTATAAAAGATAAAAAACATCTGAAAAATATTTCAGTAATTTATTCAAATTTTATAATATTTATTTTCAGGATTGTTTAAGTCTCTGTATGTCCACTCTCTGTTTACAAAGTACGTTATATAGAAAAATTTTTCTTTCTTTTTTTCAACATATGGCTAATGATAAAGTACAATAAAATGCTTATAATTATGTAAATATTTAATTTTTACATAAACTATTAATTAAATTACTACAATTTAATTGATACTTAATGTACTCTAAAAATTCTAATAAGTATATAAAATAATACTTACAACTTTTAATTGTTTTAGAAAGCAGGATACCATAATGTTAAGCAAAAATCAATTTTCCTATAAGAATTAATATAAACAAAATAATCTGTTCCTGTTTCCATAATTTATTTTATTCATAACAAAACAAAATTATTTATTTAGCTATCTAATATACATAAATGGTTAACACAGTAAACTATAATTATTGAATATAAAAATACTAAAAAACATTTAAGTTTGAATAATGTATTTTTAGATTATTTTTCTTATTACTCGTGAGTACATGTGTCTGCAATATACAGAACTAAAAATTAATTAATTAAATAAAAATTTTTATTTAATTTTTAAAAAATTCTCTTTGAAATAAAAATTTTGACATAATGCACTGCCAACATGCTTCTTTATTCTAATTAATTTTTTATATAAATCAAAAATTTCTGTTTATGTAAACATATGTTTTTGTTGAATTGAATTTTGTTTAAATATTTAATAAAGTTGCAATTATTTAATCTTCAAGATAAATCTGATATAGTTGCATGGCAATGAGTTTTATTAACATATAAGCAAATATGGCTAGCTCTTTTTTGAATTATGTCTGGGCATAATTTGAAAAAGAGCTATTTCAGGGAAACTGTTGTTGATTACTTTATATATATTTTCAATACTTATATTTTAATAAAAATAGTCTTACACAGATAGTTCAGTTACGAAGTTTCTTGTTCATAAACCATGTTCTTGTTTCCTTTCATCTGTCAACATAAATAAATTTTTTTTCAAGACTAATTCTTGTTGTAACCATATATAATTGACCATGACTGAAATAATCTGAAATATATATATCAGCAACTTTGAGCATTTTTGTCCTTCAAATCTGTTAACACAAATGTCAATCAAATAGGAAATTGCAATATTTTGAAATGGAACAGCAAATCTGTGGAATTAAAGAGATACTAAGAATAAAAATATCTTCTCCCTTGGCACATCCTGTTAAAATGGCTGCCTCAATAATGTTAATCCATAATTTTTTAATATATAATCATGTTTCCATTGTATTATTTTATAACATCCCAATTCCTCTTAAGGATAATAGGAAAATAAACATTTAGGATTATGCTGTGTAGAAGTATTCTAATTAGATTAAAAGAATTCAAAAATTCTATTGAATAAATAATAGCATGTTTCAAAAACATTGTCAACTAAATTATATGTAACAGATTGTTCTGGTATAAGTGGATCTATAAGTTGATTTTGTTTACTACTTCATTTTTAGAAGGAAATGTGGAATTCTTTATTTTATACATCATATATTTAGTTAACAATTATGTAGAAAATATCTGGAAAAGTAACACTGGTATTTAAATTAATTTTCAGTTTTTCTTCATCTGTATTAAGTAATATCATAAGTAACATAATAAGTAAGTAGACTCATAAGTAACATAATAGGTGATGTTGTGAAAGTATCATCAATGTATGACATCAATACCATTTTATCTTGATGTCATACATTGATGATACTTTTGCAACATCACCTATTATGTTAAATCACGATGATATTGTAACAGATATTTCAATGATATTTTGTGATGCTGTCCATTGTTATGTCACAATGACAATGTACTGATGTAATGATATAGATGACACCATATATCAGATAAAATTTTGTTAGTAGCAAGATTATTCAATACTTTTTTTAAATGCTTAATCCAAAAAATATTAATTAATCCAGTTATTTAAATTATATGATCAAAAAAAACTGTGCCAAATATGATAGCTATAGCTTTTACTATTTAAGAGATTACTCAACATAAACATATAAACAAACAATTGAAATTATAAAATTTAATATCCATTCTTAATGCTGAAATTCTAAATACTAGTGCTAGCCATGGAACACACATACTGTTATCATAGTAGACATCTGCATGTGTACTTTTAATACATACGCATTTCTTTTTGGTCATTATGCATTGTCCTACTTGTATGATTTTGCTAGTATTTCTCTTTAAAAATATATATATATTTGGAGATATATCTTTATTAAAATAATTATATTGATCTGCAATTTTATTATTTTCTAAGGCTTTTTAAACAGTAAATTTGGAAAAAAAATTTAAATTTTCTCATCACAAAAGATTTGTCACAAAATACAATATATCAAGTCATATACTTATATATTGCATCAAGAGATTCATTTAGATTAGAAAGATTCATAAGCACAATTTCTAGAATTTTCCAACTGAACTGCTATAATAAAATTTTCTTTGTTGTTATAGAACATTCAAGAATATATTGACATTGCTTTAATTATGTCATTTCTAATTTGTTGTATATTAATTGAATAATGATTTGTTATATAACTTGTCAGTATGCATTTTTAACTGTTACAGTGAAACAAATATGTTCAAAAGAGATGAATATAAATTTATATATCTTATTGATAATAATTTATTATTTGTTTGCAAAAACTTAATTTGATAAAAAACTGACTTTATTTTGAAATTCAGCAGGATTAAATTGTATATTATCACTTGTCATAAATCATACAATGATTACACATCTATATTATATAGGGAGACCAGCGAATTATTAAATTATTTTAATCATTAGAATTTTACAATTTAAAAATGATGATGATGATAATAATAATAATAAAATAAAATTAAATAAAAATTCTAATAAGAAAATTATCAACGTTCAAAATGTAGAGAGTTTGATTTCATCAAACAATGATGAAATGAGATTGCCCTCTACAAAACAATAAGATAATGTAATTGCTTTTGTTAAACCATAAGAATAACTTGTTACTTTTCTTAGAAAAAAGAATTAATATATATATATGATTGAGTAAAGTGTCTTCTATGCTGTCAGGCTCACAGATTTAAGAAGAGAAAGTCACAGATTCATCTTGTGCATATAAACAAAGGACTGAGCTACACTGAACTTTACTTCCACAAGGCTGAAAAAGGAACTGAGCCAATCCAAAAAGAGATCAAAGTGAGAAAAGTACAAATCTCCACAGAAGAAAAACTAAACATATTGTCTTATTAACCCAGGTACAGTATTTATGCTTCTTTCCAACATCGTTTGAAGTGTTTGTAAACTCTCTCCTCTATAATAAAGGAAGTTGTTTATTGTTTTTCAAATGTAGTCTCTTTGTCATTTGGTCATTGTCTCATTACCTATCCTTGTTCACTCCACAGACCATAGGAAGGCTATAAGCCTATTCATATCATTCACAGTTCTCACATATACAATATTTCGTAACTAATAAAATTTTATATTTACACACTGCTCCATTTTAATTTATGACATGTTTTTGCAGTTTCTTTTAAAGTTAAAACATCCCTACTTAGAGGGCTCTGGAGTGAGTTATAAAGCTTATAATGAAGAGAAATTTGTCATTTATTAATAATAAATGGCAAGTATACACAGGATTCATGATTCATCAGGATGTACATAGGATACACTTGCATTTATTGAAAATAAATGTCAAGTGTATCCTGAAAAATTTATCACTAGGTGGCACAAATCATTTAAAGTGTTACAATTGTTCAATGTGTTTTTTACTATGGTCAATAACAATTTTCATTTGAAGAATTAACATTTTCTACAACAGCATGTAATATATCAATTGGAATAGCTAGCAGATGACATCTAATTCTGTCCTTTAGATTTGACAGTGTTTTGCATGCTTCCCAATATACTTGGTTCTTCAAAACCCAACATCAGAAATATAGAATGATATCCAGTGATTGAGTGACAAGATATCTGGAAACGATGATTGATAACCTGTTCAGCTGTAAAGTACAGATGAACAGGTTATCAATCATCGATTCCAATTTAGCAATTTTTGAACACAACAGCAAATTTGGAATAGCACACTATCTTGCACAAATATGGTACCTTCAAGACACTCTTATTGTTGCAGCTATAGTTTTGTGAAATTTATCAACATTTCATAATATTGCTGTCTAATGATGGCATAAGTGCAGAATTCAGATAGTGTTACCTCTCAAAAAAAAAAAAAAATGGCCCAAATGATGAAAGTAGCCTGAATCTATAACACATTGTCATTTTTGGAGAATGCAATAGGACCTTTTGATAACTTGAGGGTTTTCTATTTCCCAAATGAGATAGTTGTGCATATTCATTTGTCCATTTAAGCAAAAGTGACTGCATCACTCCAAAGGAAGTTCCATGGCCAAGTGATATCTACTGTTATTCATGCCAGGAACTGAATTGTGAATGTGACACAAATATCCATGTTACCAAATTTTAGCTGCTGTAGCATCTGCATCTTATAAGGACAGTATTGCAACATCTGATGCATTATTAACTTTACAATGAAATATGGTGTGTGCATTTTATAGCAACCACACACTTTTGTTATCACATGGTGATTGATTTGATAAATTCACAACCCTAACTACATCATCAACATGGAAGAGTTCACTTGTTTTTGACCTCTACTTAGTTGAAAACCAAGATGTCCTGTCATTTCAAATTTCTCAATTATTTTGCAAACAGAATAAAAACAGTTATAGGTCATACCTTACATGTTTCTGATGTCAGAATTCTTTGGTAGCTGCAGCCATATTGATACTATTCTGATAGTACGATTTCATTAATAAGTTTAATATCTTTTCTTGCAACATTGTTGGCATTGTTATTGTAATGTAGACAAACATTTAGGATTTTGAAGAGACTGCTTTACTTTTATAACAACATAGTAGTAAACATTATCAAATAATATAATAAGTTATTTCCACAGCTTCATCTAGTGACAATTTTTGCAATTAATTTTTTCAATAAATAGCAAGTGCATCCTTTGAAGTACCTGTTGTCCGAATTTTTCTTCAGACAAAGGTACTTCAAAGGCCTTAAAACCCACTCCAGAGCCTTCTGAGTAAGTATAGTTTAATTTGAATAATCCTATATATTATCTAATATTTTCAATTATCTGCTTATCTTTCAATACTGTTTAGATTGTATAATTGAGACTTTATTGCAATTCTAAAAACATTATATTTAATGCTATGCAATACTGTGTTTATATTTATTTGTCATAAAATGATTTACAGGTAGTTCTTGATTTATGACAAGGTTTGGTTCAAACTCTGCTGTCATAAGTTGGATTTGATCAGAAGCCAGAAATACTCAAAATTTATGAATTTCTCACTATTAATGTTTATTAGGATACAATACATTATTTTAGTAAATATAAAGAACAAAAAACTACAAGAACCAGACATTTAAAGGATGTTTTTCCATATATCAGAACACTAGATTAGGGAATTGAACCCATGGAATTGCATTGACCAATCACAATCTACTGATTACAATCACCACTATAAATATGAAAAGTTGTAAGTTAAGGCAGTCATAAAATGAGGACTACCTGTATTTTCAACAGTTACTAATTTATTTCAAATCAAAATAAAAAACAAAGTAAAAAAAATATGCTGACTATTATATAGATTTTTTTATTTAAAGATAACAGGATAATAGTTCATTATTTTTATTAAAAATTTTAATTTTCTCATGGATAATAAATTTTTACTTATTACATTTTAGCTATTCAAGTTAATTCTAATGTCAGAAGAGTATAAATAAAATATTTTATATGAAATTCATTTTGATTCAAAAAAGATAAATTTATTTTATGTTATTTGAAAATTGTTGATTTTTTTAGTAAATGATTTCAGTTAAAAAGTCAATTAAAAAGAAACCAGATTTAAAAAAAATTTGAATGCCATATATAAAAGACTGTGATAAATAAGTTCATTCATCATGTCATTATGTTTTACATAACGACATGATGAATGGAGTAATGACAGATTAACATAATGACAGATAAAAAAGAACCATTGATGAATATGGAAATTTTAATATTAAATAGTTGATAAATATGGGAAAAATAAATTTGAAAAAAGTTGAATATATATTATAAATATTTTGTCTTAATGTTCAAATATTTAAGAATTAATTAATCTTAAAATCAATCCTTAAATATTTTTCAGAGAAATTAATATCCATGTCCCATATAAGACACTTTGATAATCTGAATGAAAAATCAGTTTTTCATTCAGATTATCAAAGTGTCTTATATGGGACATGGATATTAATTTCTCTGAATGAAAAAATCAGTTGTTCATTCAGAAAGAACAACAGATATTTTTATAATAAAATTGTCTATATTTATGCTGGTAATATTACTGGAAAAGTTAAGCTAAATTAACTTTGACACCAATGGTAATACGATACTAACAGATAATTTGATTTATTAGAAAGAGCTCACAGACAGATTTAGAGTAATCAATAATAATAACTTAAGTCAATTTTTAAGTTATATTAGCTAAAATATTTTTCAGATGAAATTTGATTTATTATAATTATTTAGTTTATCTGTTCATTATTTATTTAGAATGTAACTTTAAAAAGTTTGATTGAAGTTAAATTTTATAAAACACCATCAAATCAATTTATCTTAAGTTTGAAAATACTTTTATTCAATTATAGTGCAAGATAAGCATCAATAACAATCATCATAGAATATTACAATGAAATGTTACAAAAGATATATTATATTGGACAAACATACAATTGAATAAAAATTTTTAAGCATTGTAAGTTCTGTTTTTAAAACTAATACAAGCTGAATTTAGTTAGGTTTAATTACAATCCTAATTTCACAGAAATCTTGACTGGTTCAGTTTAAACATTGAAATTATAAGTCAGAGTGATTGGAAGTCAGAAATATTCTAAATTTATAGATTGCCCACTATCAATCTTTATTAGGATACTATCATAATGAAGTTAACAAGCACAAAATTAAAGGAATCGGATATAAAAAGGATAATTTTAGTACTCAGACTATTTCATATGGACTTATATACATATGTACTGTATTGATCAATTATAGAATTTATTAATTACATCACTTTCATAAGTCAAGAACTAGCTGTAGTTTTATTTATATTAAAATTAAAATTTAAGGTATTTAAATATATTAAAGTTAAATAATTCTTTCTAGTACAAGAATTTAAACATACCTTTAATTTTCCACCAAATAACTTTTTCTTAATGCCCTTTTTTAGATATTGTGCTGGAGACTTTACACCATTAACAATTCGATTATGATTATTGAACTAATATAAAAAAATCTAATTATTAATCCATAAAAATTCCTATAAGATGGCTTTTTTACACTTTCATCAGCGGTTAGAATGAATTCAACACACATCACAGTTGTGAGAACACTAGTTTAATACAGTAAACGTTTTTGGCAATACAATTTGTTGCCATCCTCAGGCCTTTGACAATAAATTAATGGCTACGAACATAAGAATAAATGAACAAAATTTATATTTTTGTTTGTTTATTCTTACGCTCGTAGCCGTTATCTTATTGTCAAAGACCGGAGGATGGCAACAAATTGTATTGGCAAAAATGTCTGCCGTATTAAACTAGTGTTCTCACAACTACGATATGTGCTGAATTCATTCTAACCTCTGATCTAATTATTATTACAGTATTAAAGTATTATTATTAATAGTATTTATCAAACTGAATAAATTAGATCAATAAAGGATAGTAGTTTTATAAATAAATAAATTTATTAGTAATTATCTTATTTCTTTAAAAATAAAAGTTTTTTAATAAATTTAAATGTATTTGTATATGTTCTTATTAATTATATTTGAAATAAATAATTATTAGAAATTAACATTACTTATTAAGGCATCTTTAATCCATTATCCTTCTTCCAGATATAATAATTAATAAAGAAAACCAGTTCAACTCTGCCATCATCAGTTGCATCAAACATAACTAATGATGATTTTATAAGAGGCTGGAAAGTTTAAAATTAAATTTTTCCTATGCAAAATTGAACTGACTTTTATAATACAATAGTCTCCTAACTTATGTGGTTTTGATTTATGCAATTTTAGAGATATGTAGATGCATAATTCTCTTTATTTTTGTTTAATTTCCATATAGCATGAATGGAAAATTCATTAAACAATTTATTTCTTTGCAAAAATAAATTGTCTTAAATTTTCTTATCTATGCTTAAAGTATGTTCATAAATTTCATTTGGCTATTCTTTGCTAATGTACTGATCCATATATATTGAATTTAAGCATTGTTGGACTTATATAGTTTTTGACTTACATAGAAAGTTTTTAGACAAATTAACTGTATAAGTTGAGAACCTATTGTATTTAAATGATAGGAAATTCATGAATTTCAAATTTTGATTCCTTTTCTTTAATAATGACATTACATTTAATAATAAATTATGTTTATTAAATAATAAAATTATATTATGTTTGTATTAATAATATACTTTTGTTTGTTCTTTTGCTTTTAGCCATGTCAATATGAGACTGACCTAAATAATTGTACATATTAAGAGAATAGTTTAAAGAAATTTTTCAATAAATTAAATTTTAATACAGGCAATGAAGAATCGTTTTAATAGAGATCTTTAATTATAATTATCTGTAGAAGCATCTACTGGCAAAAATTCAAATTTGAAAGGAATACTTTCTACAAAATGTGAAAGAAGTTTTCATAAACATATAATTAATTCCAAAAAGTATCATCAATTAGATATGAACAAAAGATTAGACAGAGCATTCTGAATTATGATTAGCTAAATTAAAAATGAACTTATATTGGTGATTTCTATAAATGATATTGATAGAAAAAATCATAAATCATGAAATGAAATTTGAAGATTTATGCATAATGTAGATCATCATCTTCAGAGAACTAAAGACACATCAAGAATAAATAGTTTTCATCAATAATGAAATGATAACATACATTTGATAAGAAACTGGATCAGATTGAATATGATTTATGCAACTAACTGCACTTATATTGAAATGTACTGATTATTATTATTATTATTATTATTATTATATATCATTATACATTATTATAAAATTTAAATTGTGTATCTCAAATGCAAAACTGTATAACTGCATTGCTATTTTTTCCTTTGTAGCTTTTAATTGAAAACTCTGATGTAAAATTTTTAACCTATTCTGAATATATTATTGATATACAATGCTTTATTTGCTTTCCAAAAGAAAATTAAAATGATTACTTTTAATTTGCTCAGTCAGTCATCTATTTTCTATAAGTGAACTCTATGACCTATATTCTACTTTCTTTACAATAGCCAATAATGAAAATTATTTAAATATTTAAATTTCCTAGAAGATAAATTTATTCAAAAACATCATTTATGCTTATATCAAATAAGCCTTTCACTTAAGGAATTATTATTTTTATTAATTTTGTGTATTTGTAAATTTTTGTAATGGATTCAATGTTTCTGTCAAAAATATTCTTCTGTTCTCTATAAGTAGATATTTTATATCTAATCTATCTTTTATATTTAATAAGTCAGCACATCATAATCCTATTGATTCATTTGATTATTCAATTACAATCAAAAGTATATTCAGCATATTGTAAAAAATATATAAGGAGAGTTTAAATTTTCTTCTAATGTATAAATCTATTTATCTTATTTCAAAATTATTTTATTATTAAAGAAATATGATTAAGATTTTGATAAAAATTGTGATTTTAAATAAATTGTTAATTTTTTATAAAAATCTATAATCATATTTTAATATATTATTATTAATTATATACTCTAACTAAAATAAATTTCAGTTTGATTATAATATATGAAAATTTAACATTAAATAAATCTTCAAAAATTTAATTGTTATTAATATTAAATTTAGACATTTTTACCTGCTTTAAATATTTTCTTTTCTTAGCTGAATCAGGCATACTTTGTAAATGAGCATATAAATCTGCAAGAGCATATTTAGTATAATCTGTAGAATCATTTTCTGTTGATGTTTTTCTGTTACAAAAAGCTACCTCAGTTTGTACTAGTTTAGGCTAGAAAATATTAATAACTTTTTTAAACTGAAATAAAAAATATTATATCATTTTATTTGTGTACAAAAAAAAAATTCTATAATAAAATATTCTTGTATAAGGAGATTTAATTTAAAAACTTATTTTTGTACTTAATCTTTTGTATACTTAATCTTTATATTTTCAGTCATTAAACAGCTGGAAATGATTTATATATTCCTAGAATAATCATTTCATATTTTAAATATAAATTATAATTTATATTGGCATCTCTTATTTTAAATGTTCAATAAAAACATTCTTATCACTAAAATGATATGATAAACATCAGCCAAACTTATTTCTAGATTTTAGTATATAATAATGATTCATAACTTTCGTATAATTCTTCTAAACTGCTTTAGCACATCTACAGTATCTATTAATCAATAAAATCTAACATGATAGCAGCTGTGCTTTTTCACAGCTGCTATCATGTTATATTTTATTAATAGATACTATATAATAATGTTTTGATATCAGATTTAATAAATAATAGAACCTCAATAATTCATTGTGAATAATTCAAACTATCTTTATGAAACAAATTATTTTGCAAAATTATAAAAATTTTAAGAATCATTATGTATTTTCCTACTATCATTTATATATTATTTTTCTGTACATTTTTTTAAATTGGATTTTTAGTTTTTTATTCCCTTCCTTTTCACTTACAAAAGTATATAATCTGTAGTCTTTGTTTATTTTAAATAGCCTTGGTTCTGAGTTGGATGATTTATCAAAGTTCTACCTGATATATGTAAGTGTGTGTGTGTGTGTGTGTTCATATCATATGAATTCAGAAAAATTAAAAATTTTATTACCTCAGAAAATTTCAATTCATTATTTGAAAGATATAACTGAGCATCCTTTGTTAGTTCAGGTGGATGATGAAATAATTCTGGAGCATTTTCAATCATAAATTTCACAATTAATATTATAGAATTTAATTTTTCTTGCATAATTTGTGGTGATATCTGAATATTTTATAAATATATAATTATTATAATACAATATTTTTGACAAATTTTATTTTATTTTAAATATAGTACTAGCAATAGTAATAAAGAAATAATAATTAAAATAAACTATATTCAAACCTTTCTTGGAAATAAAATATGAGGACCAAATATTGTTGCAAGATTAGTAGCATCCATGCAATTATCTTGTCTTGCTTCTGTTACATGATAAAGTAGCATTAACAGATCTTTTAATAAACTTTTATTTTCTGGTGGCAATAATAGAAATAGTAATTGAGTAGCTTTTATCCTTTTTTTTAAAATTTCATCATCATTTTCATTTTTAGACATTTCTAAAATGTGCATAAATATTTTTAATAAATTATTTACAAATTAAAAAGATTTACAAATAATAAAAATATTAAATTTTTAACTATATATATACAATAATGGCCAAAATAATTATATAACTTTCATAAATAGAAAATAATAAGAATTTGAATGGAATTAATTGATTAATGTAAAAAACTATAAAGACATGTCATTTCATTTTATGTGGAAGAACTAATGAAACAATAATTATCTTTTGATTTTTAGATAGTACAGTAAAACCTCGATTTTACGGACTATAGGGGGCAAGACTAGTCCATAAAATCGAAGTAAAATTTTTTTATAAAC